>PVHP010003285.1:0-80097 GCA_004024765.1 Zapus hudsonius
TCCCTCCCTCCCTCCTTCCCTCCCTCCCTCCCTCTCTCTCCCTCTCTCTCTCTTTCTCTCTCTCTCTTGACCTGTGAAAGGGGGTCAGACTCTGTGATGGTTAAGTTTTGATGTCAACTTGACCTTTCAAGTAATCTTGGGTGGGTCTCTGAGGATGTCAGCCTCTCAGTAGGGGGCAGGATGTCAGGAAGCTCAAAGGAGCTAGAAGTAAACATCCTTTCCTGTGTGGGCAGTGCAGGAAGGAAATTCCAGAGACTCAGGAAGCCATTAAGTCTGGGATAGAATTGCAAGACCCCACCCTGGGGCTATATAAAGGTGAAAGAATTCTCTCCTTCCCCTCCTGCCTGTTTGCTATTCTGTGTGTGTGATATTGGAGATGGGTTTCTCTCTCTGCTTGGACCAGTGAAAGAGGACCAGCCTCTTTCACTTTTATGGGACTTTCTCTGGATCTGTAGCTTGAATAAATCAATAGAATTTGGTACCAGGAGTGGGGTGATTCGCTGAGATGAATCTGACCATGTGTATTTTGATCTTCTGGAAATTGTATGCTGGAGGAATGGACATGGATTTGATACTTGCAACTGAAGATGCCTTCCAGAGCGGTAAGCCAAGTCTTATAGACTATTCTGGTGAGGATTTGGAAATGCTCAGTGCAGAGAGAATTGCACTTGGAGGCTTGGCTTGTGAACTTTCTATGGGGAAGGAGAGACTGCAGAAAACCTTAATAGAAGTGTGTGCCTGGGTCAAGGGGTGGAGGCGTACTACTGCCCATGCCCAGAGAGTTTGACCAAGGTTAAATTAAATAATGGACTGTATGCTTGGCTATGGATATGGAACTGACAATTTAAGATGTGAAGTTATAAATACCTCAAAGCAAGTTTAACTTACTGGCAGAGACTGGCTTTGATTATGGCCCAACTGCTTTACTTTGAAACAATGTTAGAGATGCCTGAGGTGTTTAACTCAAGAAGGACAGAAAGATGGACTGTGCAAACTCTTTGGAAAGGAAATCGCTGAAAGAAAGGAATCTGCTCTTCAAAGTCATGTCTCTTTTGTCCCTGAATTAACGTGTCTATGTCCTGCATACCTGGTATTGCTTTTGGAAGCATGAGAAATGCATGTATGGAGTGGGTCATGAAGTGCACACGGTTCCAGGAGCTGCTGCTGAAATGCAGTATTTGGAACAGGGCGTGAAGTCTCTGATTGGAAAGTGAAGCCATTGGATTATGGACCGTGTTTTGCAATGGAGACCCGAAGACGTTTTGGACATACCAGGACTTTGCAAGGGCTACCATGGAGTGCTGTTGACTTGGGATGGGAGTTTCCCCAGGTACTCAGCCAAGCTGGAGGGACAGAATCGGAAAATCCGGAGACCGTCAGTCACCGGTTGTGGTATGGGACTTGAACTGCAGATGCAGATGTTTGTTGATGTTTTTTGAGTTTGCATTGGCTCAGTCTTTCCTTGTATGCCTCATTGAAGTTGGAAATGTATACTCTGTAAATGTAACTTGTTTTGGTTTACAAAACTCTAAGTTAAGGAGCCTTGCCTTGTGTTGGGGGAAGATTATGCGTTTCCAGTTGTAAGTGAGATAGTTACATCATGTTAGGTGGAATTATGATCTTGTTACTGTCTTCATTTAGGAATTAAGCATGATGTAAGGATATATGGTTTGATGTCAAGTTGACAAGGGGTGGACTGTGATGGTTAAGTGTTGATGTCAACTTGACCTTTCTAGTAATCTTGGGTGGGTCTCTGAGGATGTTCACAGAAAGGCAGCCTCTCAGTAGGGGGCAGGATGTCAGGAAGCTTAAAAGAGCTAGAAGTAAACATCCTTTTCTGTGTGGGCAGTGCAGGAAGGAAATTCCAGAGACTCAGGAAGCCATTAAGTCTGGGATAGATTTGCAAGACCTCACCCTAGGACTATATAAAGGTGAAAGAATTCTCTCCTTCCCCTCCTGGCTGTTTGCTGACTGTGTGTGTGTGTGATATTGGTGATGGATTTCTCTCTCTGCTGGGACCTGTGAAAGGGGAGCAGCCTCTTTTGCATACTGGAACTTCCCCTGTATCTAAGCTACAAATAAATTGTTTCGTCCCATAAACTGTGCCTGGTTTGGAGATTCATCCCAGCGGCGTGTGGCTGACTGCGACAGACTCTATCACCATTATAGTAATTTCCCGGGATCTGTAACTTTAAGTCCATTATGCTTGTAAGTGTGCCTAGTTTGGATGCTCATTCCAGCAGCATGTGGCTGACTGCAAAAAGTATATATTTCTGTCTTGCAGCACAAGCTTTTCATAATGAATCAAATTCAAAAACATTTTTAAAAAGATATACCGGCATATGTTATGAGAAATATTGTTAATGCTTAAAGGCATTTTCTGTCAAATGTTAAATATAGCACAATGGTCATTTTATAGAATTCATTAATGAAATTGGGAAGAGATTATATTAATCTCCAGAGTGGTGCACAGAATTTTCAGTGAAATTGATGAGCTTCTCCTGTCTTGGAAATACCCTATGGCTGTTATTGATTAAGGTTTGGGACATCAAACATAATTCAGGTTCAAACAGAAACACCATGAGATTGCAATTATTGTTTAAATTTCTGAAATTCAATACATATGTATTATTTAGTCTAATAGAGAAAGATTTACAGGCATGAGTTTTTACTTTGGAGATGCAGAGGAAAACATACCTGGCCAGGCTGAAGGCATCGTCAATCAAACCTGCACGATTACTAACTGATAGTACCTGTGAGGCCAGTCAGAAAACAAAAGGAATCATTGAGGATTAAAATGACAGGTGTTCACATGTGGAAGCTGATTGCTGATGAGCAGATCAAGAATATACCTCATGGTTCCTGATTAACTGATCAATTAACAATCTCCAGTTCCTGAGGTCATAGTTGACTCTAAAGTAGCCTGTTTGATTGATGTTTCCCAGAAGCCAGCTTCCTTTGTCCACAGTGATTCTGTGATGTTCTGAAAATCACATTGTGAGTATAAATAGATTTTATATATAAATAGTTAAAATAGAAAAAATGTGTCTTTTCTTAAATACAGATTTAGCAATACTAATAACTAAAAAGAATGTAGCCTAAAATTTAATTGAAATCTACTCTTTATCATTTAAATCTGGAATAAACTTGAGAAACATTTTGTTGGTAACTCATTATTGCCTCAATTAATAATTTTTTAATAATTAGCTTTCTTTTTCTTAACGAAACCTATTTTATATTTTAAAATAAATATTTAATAGACATCTACTATATTCAAATGGCTCTTAATTAGACTGTATGTCTACTAAATAAAATATTTCAGACAAATTCGATTTGTCTTATTCAGGAAGAAAGTGATTAAAACAATAATGCTTGTTTACTTTAAAGGTCATTGCTCTTACCTTTGGTCTCATGCTTTCTTATGAGTACTTATAAATTACTGACTTCTCAACATCATCAATAATGTTAGCAAAAGAGAAAACTTATTTGTTCACAACGCTAATATTTTCATAGAGATATAGAAACAGAATTAATTTTCATTGGAATTACATTGAAAGATGGTAACTTATTGAGATCATTAAATAATGCAATTAGCAAAGGCAGTAAAAACAATTTCTTATATATCTAACTTTTTCAAACATGGCACAGAGAATTACTTTCACTTGATATCCAGCTTTTATTGACTTCAAAAAACTACAGTTCACAATTACAATGATTTTTCTGTTGAACTTCTGAACTCATGCTTTGTAGAATTAACACAGTGAAGTTGATTTAAAACTTGCAGGTTGACACATACACCTACACCCACAAGCACAGTCTGACATCCAGAAAGAAAGCAGACAAACAAAAAACTCATCCTGGAATGTTCTCATTTGTACAATAATTTAATACCTTGTGTCTCATATCTGACTAGTGGATGCATTCCTATCAAGAATTTTCTACATCAGAATCTATAATATGAAGTATCATTTAACATAAATAAATAACAATATTATAATAATATAAATAATAAGTGTCCTTTATTTTCATGAAGAAATTTATTAATTCCTTTCTCAAGCAGATATTACATAAAAGGTTATATCTCAAAAATTATTAACTACACTTATTATGCAGGCTAATTGATTTAATGTATATTATAGAAAAGACATTTTAAAAAATTTGCAGTAAAATAAAATGTACTTTATAGCCCAAACTACATTAGATATTAAAATTTAATCTGCCTTTTCAGATACCATGCAAATTCTTGTCACTTTTGTTTATTACAATGTATTTTTAAAATGCTCACAAGTTAATCAGGCTGTACAAGGATGCTAAATATTTCATTAAAATGCAAATGGTTGTTCAACTCTGAAAGTTTGTAAATATACTGTTCCAAATTTTATTGTGATTACACAGCTCTTTTGAAGTAACATGAGGATGCCACCTGCATTTTCCAGTTGTCAAAATGAAAACAGAAATAAATAAGAATATGTAGAATATGTATATAAAAATATACAGTTTTTTTAAAAACTAAAATACACTCATAAGGAGAGATTTTAATGAATCAATATCTGAACTCAGGTAAAATTTTATCTGGTCATGGAATCCCACTGGTGACTGTGATGGCTAGGTTTTGTTGTCAACTTGATCTTTTTAATTATCTTGGGTGGCTCTGATGCTGTTCACAGAAAAGCAGCCCTCTCAATAGGGGGCAGGATGTAAAAAAGCTCAGAGAAAATAGAAATGTGCATCCCTTCCTGGAAGAGCAGTGCAAGAAGGAAATTCCAGAGACTCAGGAAGCCAACAAGTCTGAGACAGAGTTGCAAGACCCCATCCTAAGGCTATAGAAAGGTAAAGGAAATTTCTCTTCCTTCTCCCCCTGCCTGTCCTGTATGTGTGTGTGTGTGTGTGTGTGTGTGTGTGTGTGTGTGTGTGTGTGTGTGTGTTGTGTGTTTGGTGCTGGTAATGGCTTCTGTCTTTCTCTGCTTGGACCTGTGAAAGGGCGACAACCTTTTTCACTATTATGCGACTTCCCCTGGATCTGTAGCTTCAAATAAATCCTTTCCTCCCATAACTGTGCCTGGTTTGGAGATTTATCACAGTGGCATGTGGCTGAATATGACAGTACTAAACATTATATCCCAGGCTCTGATTTTGAAATTATTCCATAAAAAACGTATAGGTATAATATAGTTAAATTGAAATGAATATGTATATTTTAAGTGGAAAATAATCCCTACAATTTCTACATCGCTGGACTAGAAAAAGACTGACATATTTTTAGTCATGGCATCACTAAATTTATAAGTAATACCTGGAGGTTAATACTACTATAGGTACTATTGTATATATATATATATATATATATTTACTATTACTACTGTTCAGGAATATTTTTATGCTTTTGTTAAAAAATAGATCTTTGGAGAAATGATTCCCTGATTTTCCAATAGATTTTTTAAATATTTCTTCTGTTTGCAATATTTATATCCCTACAATGGTCTTCAAATTAGCTAATGGAAACAATGAATTTAAGAGAGATCTTCTTCCATGCCCTTATAAGGTATGGTATTGATGAGAACCACAGTAAAAGATAAGTAAGGTATGTTTTCAATGTTGCAATAATAATTAAAAATTACACTTATATACAAAATTGCTCAAGATTCTGACTACATCATTGATTTTTCTCACTAGACTCTTGTGAAAATCAAATCTGATAAGGAAACATGTGAAAATATCCAAAACATTGTGCTGAGTAACTGAGGGATCTACAATGCTATATATATCTGTGCATCTTTGTAGTTTGTGTGCGCGAGCGTGGTGTGTGTGTGTGTGTGTGTGTGTGTGTGTGTGTGTGTGTGTGTGTGTGCGCATTGTGTGTGGTATGTGGTGTGTTGTACATTTGGAGGTGGGGTGGAGAGGAAAGAAAATAAACTCCTCAACCCCTAACTATTCTACTGACTCTTGGGGCAAATTATTCCTTTAACATTAATTTCCCTATTTGTAAAATGTGAATCCAAGGTAACATTTTATATGTTTGCAAAACACAAAAGTATCTGCACTGGGGAAATACACATGACACTTTGCTATTTTTAATGTTTTTTTTTTCAATTTTAGGATCACATTTTCTCACATTTTGAATCTTTTCCCCCTGATATTCAGCACTAAATTTATTTCCTCTATTCACCAGTAATTGAACAGACATTCAACATGCAAGCTGTTACAATTATAAGTGTCTGGATTCTTGGAATTTTCATATTAAGAATATAGAAGTAAACATGTAACTTGCTTTTAAAAGCTTAAATTTGGTCTCAAAGCTGCATTTTATGATACAATGATCTATGCTTTACTTTGATATTAATTATTCACCCAAAATATCTTAAATCTGAATAGCAAAGGATGTACAGTGAATCATACCACACTTATACATATCTACCAGTAACTTTGTTTTCAAATTATGAGATAAAATATGCATTACTACCAATAATAAAATGATAAAAAATGTTATCTGGTTAATGTGAATTGGAGTTTCTTTTAAATTATGTTGATCAAAATTATATCTACCAGTAACTTTGTTTTCAAATTATGAGATAAAATATGCATTACTACCAATAATAAAATGATAAAAAATGTTATCTGGTTAATGTGAATTGGAGTTTCTTTTAAATTATGTTGATCAAAATTGAACAGAATATGGTTTCATGGAAAATAATGTTCATTGTTATTAGTTCATTATATTTTGAAAAAAAGAAGACACAAATATAAATAAAAAGATACAAAAATTAATACTATTTTTTCCTTTAAACTCTCTCTACTATTTTATTAGTCATCAGAATGAAAGACTTCAAGACAACATTGAACATATTTTAAATGGGAATAAAGGGTACCCATGAAGTTGATCTTTTTTTAATTTCTTTTTGGAAACTTTATCACATTTGTGTATTTAGAAAGTTTTCCAGATGCATTTACTTAATATAGGTATCTTGCCTGGCACAAAGTGTTTACCAAACAGAAGATCCTGCTATGACCCAGTGGAAAACGATGCATGTTACTGCACAGGTCACATAATGTACAACTTTGGGGAGCAGAGCTGAGCATTCATGTAAATAGCATCTCCAGAATTATGTAAAATGACCTTACATATTAATATATGCAATGTTTTAGGTAAACATTTGGCTTTAACAAAGACCTTATTTTTACTGAATAATGATGAGAAAATATAAAGCACCAATCTTATATACATCAATGCTGTGACTCTATTCTCTGTGGGATAAAAGGATAGTATAAATGATAGTGTGGAAAGAAATGGAGCTAAAGTTTATGGACCTGAGAGGCATATGTAACCAACATTGACATCAAATTTCCTACTGCCGAGAAGTGAGGTGCTGGGCTAAATCAGTATGCTTAAGCTTCACTAATTTCCTTCGTTTCCATGCTACCGACCGAAGAAAAACATTTTATTTTGCATCTGAAAATTGCCCTGTCCTGTCCTCCTAGCTCTTGGGTGGTGCAACAACTTCATGTTGATTTTTGACCATGACAATGATAACAACATGGTCTTCTCATTCAAAACTACATATCAAATTGTGTAGATAAAAAGACTACATGAGTGAAAAAGAGAAGTATGAAGTGTGAGCTCAAAACCATGGTTTAGATATTAACTCTCAGGAACAAAAAACTAGATTATAATTATTAAGTAGGAAAAATGCCAATGAATGTTAAGTGAACATTCTAATATATTATTAAATTAAATTATATATGCATATTATATTTACTATATATATATATGTTTGTAAAGCCATACATTTTCATATATGATTATTGTTACAATACAGAACCTTAAAGTTTGAATGAAAATCTACCTGGAAGTAAGAAATACTGAATATTTAATTATGAAAATTTTCCTTAAACAAACTAGACTTTGCTTTAACACATTTTTCTTATGTTCATATATATATACACTATATTATATATATATATATATATATATGTGTGTGTGTGTGTGTGTGTGTGTCTGTGTTTGTGTGAACACTTAATTTTCCTTTATATAACAAGATCTATAATAAAATAATTTATATCCATTTCAATTGTAAATTAAAAGACTGGTGATTGTTGTAAATGACTCAAACAAAACAGCAAGACAATATCCATCAATAGCTTGGGTGAATGGAGTAAGAAAAACAAAATACAGGCATGGTTGTCCATATATATCTAAATAATATGTTATGTAAAAGATAATAATTGTTTTTTTTTCTCCAAGTCAATGGAAAACAGAAATAAAATAGCCCCGCTTCACACTCCAGTTTGAAGAATACAGATTGGATTCAAGTAATAGCTTTCTGACAGTGAATTGAAACAGGTCACTGTCTTATTTGAAGAGAATAGAATCTTATCTCACTCTGCTCCTTGAAACTTGCCCCTATCCACAAGGTGGTTTGATGATCCGTGGAAGCCCCTCCCAAGTGACCCTATAATTATCTAATCCCATGAAGAACATTGGCCTCTCTTCTCTCTTAAAGAGACAGCCTGGTGAAGAACACATAGGAGACTGAAATTTAAAAAAGACGCCTTTGCTTCAGGAGTTTTCATACTGCTCTAGTAGGCGTTATGATTATATTTTAATTATATTTGAGATTATAAAATAATATGGTTTGAAACAGATCAGTTCTATAAATACATGCTTAATTTTTTCTCTTTACTATGAAAGAAACAAGTAAATATAATAAGAGCACAGGAGGCTTGAAATTAGAATCTTTAGAAAATGTCTTATGACTAATTTTGTAGAAATGATTATCATTACTATAATTTCTGTTTATAATTTGTCTTTATTCACACTTTATAACAGCCAAATCCAGGGATTAAGTTGCTAAACAATTATCCAAAACCAAATAGTTCCTCAGGGGAGAATTTATACTTTACCTGATTTGTTAGACACCCAGATAACTGCTTCTGAAGAAACATGGCTTCTATTTCCTAACACAAGAGTTAATGGAATCTGCCACAGGTAACTGCAAAATAAAAGAGATGCCTTAAGAATAAAAATAGCTACATCAAAACAAAAACAAACAACATTGCCTATGTACCTTCTGTTAGATTTTTATTACTCTCATCGGAAATTAAAATGAACAAAAAAGGAAACAAAAAAGAATGAGTCAAAACAAATTTACTGATTCAAAATGCGAAGACTTTGCCTCCAATAATTTTAATTTCAATGTGAAAGAACAAAACAATTGCATAAAAGTAGATTTGTATTTTAGAAATAAAAGCAAAATCTATTAATCTGAGTCACATTATCTATTGATTTAAAGTCTAAGAATAATTCCTTTATACTTTTATCTGTTAGAGTAATACATGTTTCAGCAGAACGTTGGCCTTAACATTTCTTAAGGACAATATCGACATATGTTATGGAAAGATAAATACGGCACAACTAAAGTTACCCTACAAAGAACATAGGCAGAGCAGAGGTCATCAGTGTCCCCTAAAATCCAGGTCCCTACAAACAGTATGGGACACCATTCATGCTCTGTTTTCTGAAATGGAGTTTCAAAGTTGATATGTCAAAGGACTCACCAACATGGAGGGTCATCTTTGAGTCTCAGCTATTAAAAGAAGGATTTTTCTTTCTTTTAGCTCTTTAGCAGATAAAAATTGAGGTCTAGTCTTTTACATGAAGTAATACCAACTTAACCTCAAAAGGGTAGGTAGTCAGGCACACATGGGATGACTTCATAATAAGTCCACTGACTATAACTTTGCTGCCTTGCTTGAAATATATTCATATTTTTCTGATGTCTCATCAGAACATCAGCAACAGGAGTATCCAAAAATAACACTGTAGGGAAAATAGTTTTGTTAGAAATAGAAAAAGAAATTCTGTGTATATTTATAACTGTGAGAGGGAGTGGTGGACTGCAAACTTTAGGGGCACATGTCTAGGGTAATAAATTATGCAATAAACATGTCTGAGGTTGAGGAAGTAGAGTGTCTGCACTGACTTACAAAAAATTGATTATTTTACCATTTCACATTTTCATTCATAATAAACAGAATTTAGTTTTACTAGAGTCCAAAGGGGGATTAGAAAAATTCATTATTTTATACCAACATTCTCTCACTAGACAAAATAAAAATAATATATTTGAGACTCCAAAATTTCAATCTGTCCGCTATATTTAATTAAAGCTCCATTTTTGAGTGCCAAATATACAGCAACACTATCACCCCGCATCATCACTCTGTTTCTGTTATAGTAACCATCCACATATCAGTCAGGAAATCATTTATGCAAATCAAACCTGCATTGATTCTTTAAGCAGTTGTTAGTCAAAAGCTACCCTTGTACTCGTCGTTAGTATATATTACCAAGCTTCTTACGTAGGAATGAGAATGTGTCACTATTATTAAATAATGGATTTATTGTGAAGAAGAGAACACAAATTGATGCATTTCATTAATAGCTTTTCTCTAACAATTTTTTTTTTGGTTTACTGGTTAATTAGATAGCCACAATTCCACTCTGAACCTGCTTCTCAAGCTAACTTACACACTCATTTAGAAAAGCATGAAAATAGGAAACATTTCATAAATTTTCTACTATGATTAAAGTAAACTTAGGACCAAATAAAGAGTAGCACAAATGAATCTGTAAGGAACACAAAGGCCAATTTTATGAGGTCGACCTTTTGGGACGCATCTTCCACATTTAGTTGGGTCAACTAAAATCTGAAAATGAGTTTCCATCAGAGAGCAAGAATTAAGGATATTTACAAATGTCCAATGAACAATGTGGGGTGTATTTGTAGTATGATTAAAATTGTGTGAAATAGTGTTTCCTTTAATATAAACAAAAAATGATACATGTATTTGGATACTATTCATCTGAGTAACTATGGATTATGATAAATTTATTTCAATATTAAAATTTTGTAAAGTTTCCAAAAATATAACATAAAATTATTCATATAAATACCTATATGTTGTTTATAGTTAATAGCACATTTGGAAAAAATGTCACTTTGCTGTTAAGATTCAAACCAAACCAAACAAACAAACAAAAGTGTTAAAAATATTCCAATAGTTTGGCATACAAACTTGGAGCATTTTGTAATATTCTTAAAACAGACGTCTATATTTGCCCTAAGAATATTTTATATTTTAGTGGAGCGGGTTACACCCTCAAAATCTGTACATGGTTACAAAAACAAAAGTTACTAATTATCAAGCATATCTGAAATTCGTATTCATTTCTGAATTGTTATCTTCATTGATGTTATTTTATGACTTTTAAAATGTCTTAGGTTGCTTTATGAATTTTACTTTAATATCAAAGTGATAATAATATTGTTGTGTGTTTTATGTTTAGCATGTGCATGTGTGTGTGTGTGTGTAGTGTGTATTAATGCATGCATGTGTGCACAAGTGTACACGCACAGGTAGAGGCCAGAGGTTGACTTTGAGTGCCTTTCCCCTTAGCTCTCCACTTCCTATGCTGAGGCAGGGTCTCTCATTGTTTCAGCCAGGCTAGAAAGACAACTTGTCCCAAGGAACCTATGTCTACTTTCCAAGTGCCAGAATTACATTTGGGCATCCATGTCCATCTGACATTTCTGTGACTTCTGGGGGTGTGAACTCATGTCCTCGCCCTTGTATAACAAGTAGCATATCCTCCTGGGATCCATACATCTCTGCAGCCCTATTGCCTTACTGTGAGTAGATGATACAATATGGAGTTGAGTGAAGAACCTTGGATGGTGTGCCATAAAGATAGGATGGCAGTAGTTCAGCTCATTAAGACGACACAAATGAACTTGTGAATTCAGATTGTGTTTCACCAGCTTGAATTGAATTTGATTTCTTTTTTTTTAAATTTTAATTAAATAATTCAATGGATTTAAAAAGTCATAAAAATGCATCTCAGAATACCCTAACGTATTTCTTCCTTTCCCAGTCTCTGGAAGACCCGTCTTCTGTGGATGGCAGAGCATCACTTGTTTCTGGTCATAGTAACAGAGCGTGGCAGAGGTCGATGTTTTAGCTGGATTGAGAAACCCTCAGAGAAACAGTATCAGTTTCAACAGATTAGTATAGACTGTGCAAAATGGTTTGGAGATTGCTGACTTTGGCTGGCTAAGAGAAGGAAGGCCTGGCCAAGGCGAATGTGCTTCTGTGGACACAGAGCTCTGAGAAGATCTGGGCTGTACGGTGACATGTTGTGCAGGGTTGCAATGTGCTAATTATATAATTTTAAGTACTTACATATTTTCAACTTTCAAAGTAACTTAGAAGTATTCTAGCGAATATTTTACACTGTTACACATCAGCTAGCTTTATGAAATTATTAGTCAAGTAAGGATCTTTCCTTTCCTATCTCTACATTGATTGTATATAAAAATGTAATTAGAATATATGTTAAAATGTACTTGGCTTGCTGTAGTGGTGTCCCAATGATGTCTACAAAAAATAAAAGTAAAGAACTTAGCAAGAAAAAAAGAACCTGGCTTAGAAATAGCTACAACTTACTAAAACATTGGCATGGACAGGTAGTAGATTCTATTAAATCAATGCTCTATATTGTATAATAAAGAGTTGGGAAGGGCAGTCCAAAGACCAGGTAAGGTAATATTGAAATTTGGACCATAATGTCCCAGTGAATGAAAGGACCAAGAATTAACTATTTGAACACTCCATCTTCAACTCTGGGCTCTATTATGTTAGACAGACACCTATTTTTGAGACAAATGGAATGCCTTGCATTATCTTCCCCTTATATCTCCCTGTGCCAACAAGTTCTTAGGGCTCAAAATCATCCATACAATTTGTAATTCCTACCGATATTGAGCTGTCTGGATGCTGTGTTTGCTTACACAGTCTGGAAGAGTGTTTTTCCTTTAAAGGACGAGATTCATGGCTGGTGCTTCTTGATGTGTGTTATAGGTTGACAAAGTATTTTTGTTCAAAATTTGTCCTGTCATCTGTGTGTCCTTTATGTTTTTCTACATCATTGATGCGGGTGTCAGACTGAGCGTTCTCAATGCCCTGCCTGAATCTCTCAAACTGTGCCACAGTCAGACAGTTTTTATGTACTTCTTGGCAAGGCCAAGGTTGGTTTTGAGTGTTTTTAGCCTGGAGTCAGGCGATAAGCAGTTACAGTCAACACTTGCTCTTATGGGGACCAGGCTGAGCAGAGAAGCACTGCCAGTCAGGCCTGCCCATGGTGACAGTGTGGTGAAATAGTGTGGTATTCCATTGGTCAGTCCAGTATATAGTATTAAAGGATAATACCTATATGGAGAAGATGATTTAAGGCATTGTTGTCCTAAATCAGACCGCATATAGTGACCAGAAAGCATCAATGAATTGCTCACTTCTGTCTCTATATTTCCTTGCTTGGAGCTAAATGACTTGAGAATGATTTCTGATCTCACAGGTCACAAAGTGTGTGCTCCAAATCCTCTGGTAGCTGATAAAGGCAGCACTGGGAGAAAGCATGATTAACCCAATGCAAACAGGTAATTTCTGTAACAACTGAGCTTCATTCTTGCAACTCCACCCAGCCTCTTGCCAGGGCTTCTTATGAGAAATGAAACTGACTGATGCAAGTTCTCTTGGCTTTCTTCATGGAAGCTTTTAAAATCACATACAAAACAGAAAACATAGAGTGGGAAAAAAAAGATCTTGTATAGGAAGTTGTCAGTTATCACACAAGAGTTTTAAACAGTTAATATCATGCCAAAATTCTAACCAGGCATTTTGTCTGAAGCAGGATGATATCCATGAATTTGAGCCCAAGCTGGGCTACACAATCAGTTCCATGCTAGCCCATGCTACAGAGTGAGAACTGGCCCCCACAAAGCATACGTTCTCTGTATTCGACATCTGGGTTGGTGATTCAAACAATAATATTAAGAGGAAAAGTACATACACTAAGTGCCACAACTGAAATTTAGATTGTATTATGTGTGTGTGTGTTTGTGTGATGTTCCTTTGAGTCAAACATTACTACATGTAGAATTTAGTTTGCTTTAATTATTTTTTTATGATTGTTAGAGTTGGTTCTCATTTTTATTATAAATCCCAGTTTGCTCAATTTCATGTGGGTCACAGCAGCACATTTTAACTTTCTTGATTTGAATTCAAGAAATAGTCATAGAGGAAGTGAAAACTCAAATCTTATTTATTTTATGTCACCATGCTAAAAGTTTTATCCTCTGAGTAAATGTTGTCACGTTAAGGATTGAAATCTCTAGGAAGTGAAAGTAAATGAATCCAAATGAAATAGCATATGCCAATAAATCGGAGCTATACTTCATTTACAGTATATCAGAATGTCTTATCAATACGATTTCAATATTACAAGTATAACATGGAATAGGAAAAAGAAAAGCATCTCCATGTAAACATGAATGCTATACCTGTGATTTCGAAGTTGGAGAGCTTTAGAATGAGCGCTCGTGTCATAAATGAAGTGCTGCTGGGTGATTGTGATTCTGTTTTCCGTGGTGGAATTCCCCAGGATGGTGATGACAGGATAACCCATCTGCAGTGTCCACTGGTCCATTACTTCTTGTATGTTTACATATTTCCCATTCCTTTTCAAAGCCTTTACAACCAAAATATTATAAATTAGGTATATAAATATGCATCGTAAACATAATTAACATTGAAGCCATTTTCATTTTTGTTATTACAGTTTACTTCAACACGATTATCTCTTAAGATCAGTGAAGCTAAGATCACAGACTCACAGATTTAGTCTTTCCTTGATCTTCTTACATTGAAAGGCACCAGAACAGTATGCATAAGGAAGTCTTATTGAACGTACATAGCATGATTTTACATTAGGGAATCTAAAACAAAATTTACTATTGAAGCTAGTGCTTGGAGTAATAAGAAACAGTAAAAAATCCCCTTAAAACTTCAATATTTTTTTCTTTAACATGAATTGATGACACCGTTTTCATATTCTCTTTAAAAAAATATTGTCATGCTTGAAAGTTAGCAAGGTATCTTTTTGCTAACAGTTTTAGTTTAAATAATTTTGACCCTTATATTTCTTATTTTATGTCAAAAGTACATGAAAGCAATATGAAGGGGAAATTTAAAAATTCAATGCAAATTGTCAGTGTCAATAAAACTTCATAATGTCTTATAAACACAATTTAAATGCTCAAGCAGATATTTTGATATTTTAGCTTCCTATACTGTACCTCTGATAATGTATTCCAGAGATCATTTCTGGCTGCATTTCCATACTTATGAATGGTTAAATAATCCTATAAGAATATAAAATTGTAATTACAATTCAAAGGTTAAGCAATTACCAGTAAACACATTTCCTTCTCAATTCAATTAACCATTTCCATATGTAGAATTGCATTAGCACAAAGAGGAGGACATACATAGAGATTTAGAATCCCATTTAAAAATTCTCCAAAGAGGTTTAAATATAGCATATTTCCTTATTAAATTATGCAACAATATCAATCTCTTAACAAGGATTTTCATGTCTATCCTCATGTCATATGGATTTCCAAGGTTAGAGATATTCTAATTGAGCTAGACAAACTCTGTCAATTTTGAAGAAACATTCTTGGCAATGAAATATATGGAAGATCTCTTTCCAATCAGGCTTTTGTGTTGAATTATCGAAAAAGAAATAGATTCTCCTATGAATAAAAATTCTAGCTGTTAGATTTCAAAGTAGGGAGGGATTCTGCTTTCTCCGGTTAGTATCCAGTCTCTTTGTGCAAAGGAAGGAGTGCTGGTAACTAAAAGGATAAATAATTTCTGTAGGTTGGAACACACATTAGTGCTTAATAAGAATCAGTCATTCCCAAGTTTACTTCATAATTGAGGCTTGAGAGTTCCCATACCTCATTACCTTATTAGTGGTAAAACCTACACACTTCTGATTCACACCTCCCTTCCCTCTAAGAAGGGTGGTACATCTCATTATCAAAGTGATGGCTACTTAGAATTATTATTTTTCTGACTTCAAAGTGGAAAAATGAATAGCAAAGAGTGAAGTACTGTATAATGTAAAGTCAAGAGCCCCTCCATTTGAAATTCTATTTTCTTTACAACATGTAAGGTAATAGACAAAAATACAAATTTACATCAAAGTACTTGAATAGAAAAAAATCGCTGACTCTTTTCAGTACTTTATATAGAGCAGGGTACTTTGGGGATAATTAGCTTTAGGAAGAAAATTTTCTGACACAAATTATAGCACCTGTGACAGATTCAACATCTGATGACAGTTTATTCAGAGCACAGCACATGGCAACTTCCCTGAACCAGGAGCCCAGAGATGTGATGCCCAGCCCTCACTAGCAACAGCAGTTCATACACGTCATCAGGTGTCGTGAATAACTTCTCCAAAAAAGAGATTATGACTCTTTATAAACAATCTTAACCTAAATTTGTCTTTGAACATGGCAAAGGAGGCTTATTACAACATAAACCCAGGAACTAGAATTTAAATACATTGCAGACTGAAATTTCAAAGAGTCTTCATTCTTTCTTAGCACGTCAGAGGAAGAAATTGTGAAAAATGGGACAAGAAAGAAAGAAATATTTATTTCATTCTAGAAATGTTGCAATGTAACATATTAAATCCAAAGCATTCACAATTGTGTTCTGTTTATGGATATGCTTAGGGGAAAACAAAGTAATGCTATGAACTCCAGAGAACAACCACAGTTGTCTTTTCATAGATCCTAAAAGTTAGACTATTCATGATATGAGTTACACTTGTTCTAATAGTGATCATTAATTTGACTTTCTAGCTTCCTCCTTGTTTTGAAAAAAAATTTCAATTTCCACTTCAAGAAGACTAACAGGGTAATTTTTCCAGTGATAAGCACCAACTCCTGTCTTGTTGCCTCAATATTCAGGGAAGAGTGTATTCATGTTGGATACACAGAAGTCTTTGCATTCAGATGTTATTAGAATTCTACATGTGTCAAGTCTTTAAAAACAATTTTTAGCTATTTTAGCCTTTGACTTACATGAACATATTCATATCCTGCACTAATGGAATTTCACTTTGTCTTGCAGAATTTCAAAGTAATTCAAAGGATAGTGAATGTGTTTTTAATATTTAATCATGGATCATTCACCCGTGTCACAAAGTATATGAAGCTCCTAGCAGATACCAGGCAACCTCCTATGTGCTGCAGACATGGTGGCAGAGAAATGGTTATGAAGAGCAATCACAAATATTGAGGTGTCGTGTGCTTGCAAGGATTTCGGTGGCTGAGTGTAGAAATCTTGGTATAATGACCACTTGTCAAGACACATTCAAATATCTGTATGTAATGAATAAAAATTTGTTTCATTCAAACCTTCAAGTCAATGAATAAGGAAATGCTTGGACACATGAATGTGAAATAGATATCCGTTTGCCTTGGAATGTATACAAGTCAATAGCAATTGGTTTGACATTATGACAGAACATAGAACATAAATAATTGTAGTTACTCTAAACTAGGGATTTCAGAAATTGTAAATGCCGATGTGGATAAAATAACAACTAGTGTATTTTGAGGGACATAGCAAATAATGTAGACTGATTAACCATTAAACGTATATTCAGCAAGATTGCAGGTTGATGCATCCACCTACAGACAGGTATCATGGCACATTGGTTTAAAGCGGAAAAGTAAAAGTCTGAATTTCTACATTCAAATATAGCTTTAGACAAATAATCCACTATACACAAGTTTAGAACAGTGAGTAATAGTATAGTGTAAGATTTTGGTAGACGCAAACTGTTGTACTCTTTTTAATACTTTCAGGCTATAGGCTGGAACACTGAGGAATGGCAAGAATCATGAAGATATGATACATGAAAATGATATTTGCCACCTTCTTAATCCCCATGTCAGTTTCTTTATATTTTACCTCCTTCAACTCTTTCCATAAAGATGGAGAGTATCATCATCATTTAATAAATTAGAGCACTAGACCTCAGAGATTAAATCCCATATTCACATCCTAAATCTTCGCACATAACTGCGTTCCCAAAAAACCAAGAGGCACCCCACACACAATAAGAGACACATTTAAAAGTGAATATATCAAGTTAAATATCAGTTCCTCTTCTCTCCCCATGCACAAAACTCAACTCCAAATGGATCAAAGACCTCAAAGTAAAACCTGAAACTATGAAAACCCCGGAAGAAAAAATCCAGGAACTCTCTACTAGGATAGGAATAGGGAAAAACTTCCTGAACAAATGTCTGATAGCCCAGGAAGTGCAACAATTACTTAATCAATGGGATCTCATCAAGCTAAAAAGTTTCTCATACTCAAAGCCATCAAACGGGGAGCTAATCTTTGCCAGCTACAATACGGATAGAGGGCTAATATCTAGAACGTACATAGAACTCAAAAAATTAAATGAAAAAGTCTCAAGCAGCCCTCTCACAAAATGGGGAACTGACCTCAACAGGGAATTTACAGAGGAAGAAATACAAATAGCCAACTCCCATTTGGGAAAATGTTCAGTGTCATCAATCATCAGAGAAATGTGAATCAAAACACTTAGCTGAGGGGGATCTTTAAGAGGAAATCACTCCAAACCAGTTGCTGCAATGCCATTGCCAGCAAATCTGGGCACATAGCTTTAATTTAGGTTTGAGGATTCACATAGGCAATCCCTTCAGGACTGATTCGGCGTACATTCTCTAAAAGTAGTGCTAGGCTGTTTGGTTTTTTAAAATGCAGCCTACTTAGGCCCTGTCTTGTGGTGTGAAAGATTTAAATGTAGCAATGCTAAAGAATAACAATTTGGGGATAAGAAGGAGCAGTACAGGAAGAGAGTCATGAAGACCTAAATATTGAACTAACTAACCAAATATATATATATATATATATATATATATGGTTATATATATGGTTTTTTGAGGTAGGGTCTCGCTCTAGTCCAGGCTGACCTGGAATTCACTATGTAGTCTCAGGGTGGCCTTGAACACACGGTGATCCTCCTACCTCTGCCTCCCCAATGCTGTGATTAAAGGGGTGCACCACCACGCCTGGCTACAGTTATTGATTCCTCCCCACACTGAGCTGTTTATCAAAGAGACCCACAATGTCCCCAAAATGGGACTGACATGTCAAAGCTCTTGAATACCTGTCCCAGGCCTAAGGTTAGATCCTACTGCTAAAGAAATCACAAAGTGTCATCAAACAACACCAAGAGATCCTGCTAGATCCGGAATGGTAACCAGCTCCCAGATGGTAGCATGTATATCACTGGAAGGTGTTGCATGAGCTGCCAGGGGAAATTGGTCAATGATATTTGGAGAAAGCAGAGACCACTGATATACAATTCAGATTAATGTCACGAGAATGCTTAACACACTGCTTTATGGTGGAGACCAGGAAGTCAAGAAGTGCTCATCTGTGCAATAATGGTGCTAAACTGAGGAGGGTAATCAACCACTTACTGATTGACTAAGAAATCCACTCAGTGGTAAGGAACCCTTAATTGGAAGTGGGATCCATGGCATAATCTTATGGGGACCAAGATCTTGGTCTCCTACAGGAAATTCCCACTACCAGAGAGGCACAGAGAGACTACACCCATTAGGAGCTAGCCAAAATAGCAATGTTGACTCATTTAATATTGATCTCACTCTCCGATGGAGATTCTGTTTGTATTTTTCAGAAGGCATTGAGAGCCGAGGACAACACAATTCCACCAACAAGACATTGGATGATGGTTGACATCCTGGCAGGAGACAAACCACACCTAACCTTCACACAGGTCTCAAGTGAAATCTACAAGAAAGAGATGAGATAAACAGGAGACCAATCACCACAGCAAGTGTGTTAACCCATGAAAGGTCAATGGAGACAGACACCAACAATACCCAACACAACCCAGGGCAAAGATACAGAGATACTTAAGATCTCAATAATAAAGCAGACTTAAAACTCACGCTCTATGACTCAGGGTACTGAGCAGAAGAGGGGGCCAAAAGATTGTAAGAACCATAGTGGGGGAGAATAACCAGAGACATTGTCCCCCTCGGCAACAATACACAAAGGGGGAAGAAAAAAAAAAGAAATAAATAAAAACATAACCCCCTAACCTATGGATAGATCCAGTATGCACACCGAGGAAGGAAGAACCCCAGTGGGCAGGTGTCGGAGAGGAGGGAAACAGGGACACATTCACAAGATTTGATCATACAATGTATATACTTATTCATAATAAAGATACAAAAAATCAGTTCCTTCTGGCAGCTTCTCTCCAGTATTCAACTAAAACAGGATATTTTCCCACATTCTAATGATGATCTATTATGGAAGAATTCCTCCAAGATTATTCTCTTCTCTTCACCTCTGTGGCACTCTGTCTCAAGAATCTTCCTTGGAAGTTACAAGTTCAATGCTCCTGTTTCATCTCTTCCAAATCCACTTCTGTCATGAAGCCTGAACACTTCTCATCAAATTCACTGACAAGGCACTTCTATGCTCAGAATATAATCCAAACACATTGACATAACTTTAAAAACAACTCACCTATCCTGTATGTTAACTTCTTGTTCTCTAGAAATGTTTCCATCCGATCCAATCCCATTATTCATTTCAATAAAGTATCTCTTTTAGATCTCTACAAAGTATTATATAAAAGCACTATCACAGTTGCCTGTTTACTAGTCTTACCAAACTTACATCTGCACATACTTGGAGTGAGGAGCCTCTGGTTCTTCCTATCATTCTTTAACCAGCATCTCTGTCTACCCATCTACAACGTGATGAACAATATATGCATATATTTTATCATTCTTTTTTCAGTATTCCTTTCTTGATAACTAACAGTGTAGTATGTAGAAATTTCTTACATTCATTAGGTTCTGTCAAAATATTTTCATTGAATACTAAAATAGAACCTAATTTATTATGTCAGTGAATATTTGTTATATATATATATATATAACTTGTATTGATTTCTGCATTTGCATTTGGTGTCATCAGAAGAATGTAAACTATTGCCCCTGAGACCATTTTTACTTTCTTTGCTAACTAGTGACATGGTTCACAACACTGCATGTATCAAAGGCAATGACAGATATAAAAATGAAAGCCAGAAAAGCAAAGAGAAGTGAGCTTAGGAAGCAAAGCATAATTATCCTTTAGGATTTACATGAAAATCATTTAGCATGCTTGAACAGAGAATTAAGCACTTCAATGCCTTATTTGTTCAGATATGGAGGATGGTTTAATACAACTGCATGGACTGGTTTATCTGTATCTAGCAACAAGCAGCAAAAATGTCCAAAAGAGAATGTCTTTTGAAATAGAGATATTTATTCTTACCTACTATAAATAGGTAGGTCAGTGCTGACACCATTCTCTTCTGGAATGATTTTGGAAACTGCATTATGAATATTTTAGCTCACATCAAGTGTGTGGCTACATAGCAGCAGCAATCGCAAACGGGTTCAGACATGACTGACACTGAGGGAAAGGACATCATCTCTTCTGGAATCTCTCTCTCATTCTAAACTTAAGAAGCCTTCCTCTCAAATTGTCGGGAAAAAAATATATTGCCTTCATTTTGCACTTGTCAAAATTGTATTGTGTGTTTCATCAAAATCTCATTACTGCACCTTAAGGTAGTGTTATCTGGGGCCTTAGGTAGGAAAGACAGAGTCCTCTAAAGAATATGGCTCTTCCAAAGTGGGTGAGGCTGAAAGATAATCACAGTTCTGCTAATGAACAGAAAAGGCGATCCCATAGTAGACCACCTACCATGTTTCTCCAATAACATGGGGACACAGCATGGGGCTCAGTGACACCAAGAAGTAGAATGTCCTCTACTACTAAGACTAGTCTGGAAAATGCCACGTAAAATCAAGCATTGATTTTTTTTTCTGCCAATGTGACAAGAAGGCTAAAGCAAGGGTTTGAAATATTGTTGCTTTCTATCAAGAATAATTATACCTCCTAAGATTTGTAGTGAGCATTTATCATTTTTTCGCTTTCCAGCATTTAAACACCATTTTTATAAAGGGCAATAACTCACTATGGAATGTGGGAGGAAGGCAAGATCTCTTCCTCCCACTATTGAAATGGAAAGGACAAACTACTAAATATTGCCTCTTCACTTCCCCTCGTAGCTAAAGCCTGGGCATGTATCGTGGCCTCACCCATGTGAGATCTTCATGCTAGAACTGAATCCTAAAGGAGTAATGCAAAATAAAAAAAAGAAAGATAATAAGAAGAGAAGAGAGAAGAGAAGGTAGGAGAGAGAAAGGGAAGGAAAGGGAGGTAACCTGAGGGGAAGAGAGGAAAGGAAAGGGGAAGGAAATGGAGGGTAAATGAAGGGAAGGAAACAGAATAGAATGGTGTTAGGTTGAAACTCAGGCCCCAAAGTGGAGTCCACCCACAGGCCTCAGTTTCCCCTGAAGGGAATTCCAGAACAGGTGTGTGGAGCTTTAAGAGAGGTAACAACATGGAAACCAGACCACAACAGGGGTTAGAGAGAAAGCCTGCCTTGCAAAATCTCATCCTGCTGTATCTCTGCTCTGCTGGAGGATCATGCCATCCCCCATGCTGAGAGCTACCTGACCACTGGGTCCCCCCCTGGCATGTACTTGACCTTCATGACTGTGACTGGCCCAAAGAATCTTAGAGCCTCACCCTTATAATGCCAAGGCTTTTCTCCGTTCTGGTGAGATTGCCTGCAATTTGATGTTCTTTCTCTGATGAAAGCTTTTCCTTCCTTTCAGAGGGGTCTGTGTGTTCTCAAACCTTACAAAAGGGGATACAAGGAAAGAAGGAAGAGAAAGCAAGCAGGAGGAGGAGTTAAGAGATCACATCCTGAGACCTTGGCACTACCCATCCAATGTCTACCTCACTAATCACAGCAACTGAGCCTGTTCTTCCTATCCTGATTTCCAAGCCTCATGCAAAGTGCTTTGTAAGCTCAATTCTACACCATTTCAATGATTCTATGGGCTACTCTATGTCCTACAAATAATCCTTTTTAAAATTTAATTCCGTTTAAAGAATGTTTCTGTTTCTTACAACCCAAACTCAGGACACCAATAGGCATTATGAACAAAACAGACTAAAAACATCCTCAGAAGTAAGAATAAGAAACTACTGCTTATAATTGTTATAAAATGTAATATTGATATAGTGTATGCTTTAGGTTTTCATTGTGTTATGGACCGTAGGTATGAAAGAATGAGTTTTGTGCTTAAAAAAATAGAAGCAGACAAGAAGACTATAAAAATGAATTAAATGAATGCAGGAAGTTCCAGAGATAATAGGTGTGCACAGAGAGTGACAATAAAAAAAATGAAACTATGGAAAGCTGTTGTTTTAAACAAAGCTTCCAGAGCATGGGCTTTTAAACTAGGAACCAGATACGCTGAACTTAAGTATTTTAAGTGTCTGTTACTATAGCATGGTGATCTTAAAGAAATTCACAAAGCACAAACAGGTAAAATGTGCCAGATGACAACAATGTCATACGAGAATTGGTTAGACTCATTTGAAGCCTGGCTTACACACTTCAGACCACGTTTTCAATGTTTTTCTCTTGAAAAATAGAACAAACAAACTAAACCAATCACAGATAATGAACTAAAACAAAGAAATCTACATTATAGACCAATATATTTATGTTGGTTAGTGCCTGCCAAAGGGTTTAAAATAATGAGAATAAGCACTAACAAGTCCCAAGGAATTGAGAAAGTTTCATGCAAAAGTATAAGCAAGAATGTGGATATATGCAGTTTAATTCTAAAAGATAAGTCAGATAGGAAAGTAAACTCACCTACCATGACTCAGGGAACTGAATGGAAGAGGGGGCAGAAAGAATGCAAGAGCCAAGGTCAGGGAGAATATCTAGAGATATTGCCCCCCTCAGCAACAATACACAAAGGGGGAAGAAAAAAAGAAAGAAAGAAAACTGGCTACCTCTGGTGTAGTTCATAACGCCTACCCTATGACATATCCAGTATTCGCACCGAGGAAGAGGAAGGAATGGCTAGGGGACAGAGAGGAGGGAAATGGGGACACCTTCACAAAATTTGCTTATACAATGTATATACTTATTCATAATAAGGATATTTTTAAAAAGTATTATTGAAATAACTTTTCATCTTTGTTACATCTCTGTTATTAAATTACAGCAAGTTTCCAAGAAAGAAAAACTAAGCCAGTACAAGTGGATTCAGAACCATTGCCAGATGTTGTCCAGGTACAGAAACTTCCAGAATCATACATAGTTTAAAATTTTAAAGAACTAGAAAGAAAATGAGGCCAAAAGAAAGAAAAGAGGAGGCATTTAGAAATTAAAGCTATAAGCAGAGATGTAAAAACAAAAGATGAGGATAGAATGCCTGCATGACATGCTGATTTGGGGTCTTCAAATGTATGTTTACTCTAACTTCACCTTTAGAATTGGTTTGCTTAGACACATATACGAATGTTTCTCTAGGAACAAAACCGCATTTTACATATTTTAAAAATTCATTAAGGGCTGGAGAGATGGCTCAGCGGTTGGGGCACTTGCCTCCAGTGCCTAAGGCCCTGAGTTCAGTTCCCCAGTACCCATATGGGCCAGACCCACAAGGTGTGGCCCTGGTCTCTCTCTCTCTCTCTCTCTCTCTCTCTCTCTCTCTCTCTCTCTCTCTCTCTCTCTCTCTCTCTCCCTCCTCTCTGCTAGAAAATGAATAAATAAAATATTTTTTTAAAAAATCCATTACCCCAGTTAATGAATGTAAATTTTGTAAAAATCAGCACTCTTTGCTCAGAGGTTGCTAAAAATAGCAGGGCGGGGGAGAAAGCAGAATATTGTAAATCAAAACAACCTGTCAGCATGGAAAGGGGTTTCTGGCTTGTTGTAAATTATAGACAACAATATATCCTCACACCACTTTTGTTTCAAATCTTTCTTATGCAGCAATTACAGATCACACCTTCAATGCTCACACGTTCCTCACCAGAGTAACAATATCTCCATGGTACTGTCATTCACTGTAGACCGGCCTAACAGGATTCGATCTATGCCTGTGGGCAAATAGTGCAACTATTTCCACAGTCTATAAAGGTGTTTCCAGAAACTAATATATCCCACGTCTCACTTCTTTTGCTAGCCCAAAATATGACTGAGATATAAAATGTATCTATTGGTAAAACTGAAGTTTGTGAATTGCTTTTTTTTTTTTCCGGAATGCCCTGATAAACCGTTCTGACCATACAAGCTCACAAAATAGATAAATTACATCCTGGCTGGTTAAAAAAAAATGTGCTGCTTCTTGTAAATCCAGATGCCCATCGCTCGCAGGCATGGCATGATGTACACAGCCTCCCCCGCCTCCTTTCTCAGCCAGCTCTCAGGATGGAAACCAGTTGAAAAGAAAATGTAATTTAGTTGAGAAAAAATGTGCATATATACAGAAAAATGAAATAAGAGTCTTGCCTGATCCTTGCAGGTCATGCGACCTTGAGAGAAGGTATCTATTTTCTCCAACACTTTATATCTTCAACTGAAGAATATAAATAATGAACTATCTGATATGAATGTGTACAAAAAATGCATACAAAAAAGCAAGAAAAGAAACAAAGAAGGAAAGGAAGGAGGGAGTAAAAATAACACTGAAAACTTTCATGCCTGCCACACATAGAACATTTGTTTATTTTAATAACATCAGCTAGAGAAAAAAATCTAGAGTTAGCATATTTGTCTCCAGACTTCCCTCCAAGAGAATTCAAAATTTTCTAGAAGGCAAACAGGGGAGTTAGTGCCTCATTTGATCGAGAAAGATGCTTAAAGAAGACAAAAATTGGAAGGAGGAATGGTGGAGGTGAGAAGCAGAAAGGGTCTGGGTAGTTCCTCTGTCTGTGGGGTCAACCAAGTGGGTTTTCACACAGCTTTACTGAAGTTACAAGTCCACTAACCGATGACTCCTGGAATGTGAGTGAATTAATATGACCAGCTCAAAACAGACTCCTCCAAAGTGGTACTGAAGCAATAAAAACACTAAACTTCATGTGAACAGAAAGTCTTAGAAAAGAGAATTCACAGATTCAAGAAACATGGCCCACCTCTATTTCTCTACCTTCCACACAGTACATGTGAAGAGACTAGCCAGACCACATATCAATGTGGTTGAGGCTGGAGGGCTCTTAGGTTCCTGGCTGAATAATTTCCCTGAGAACTGACGTTCTTCCACTCGTGGCATATGTGTAATTCATTAAAACACATCAAAATTTCCCATCTGCTCAGAACTATAGGGGGTTTATCTTACACCATGTTAAAATCAAAATACAATACTAATATGTTTTCATTATCTGAAAAATGATTCTTGACTTTACTCTCCTGATAGATTTCCAGGTTCATCTTAAACAATTTTTAGGAAGTAGCTTCCCAATCTTTTTGGTCCTCAAAAAGATTCAATTGTACTAGTTTGACTTAAAACAACCACTCCTAGATGAGCCCAGGTAACTGTAGCTGAGTTTCACAAGAGAAAACCATTCAATCAGTTGCTTAGCTTCATTACACATTAACCATTGGCACTCAACACCACCGGGCAGTCCTCCAACACTCTGTCTGCAAACCTCTCTACCTTGCACTCTCACCCCACTTGCATTCAGCTATGGATCCTGTCCAAAACCACCAAAATATTCATGGATGTCATCAGAAAGAATGCCCCCTGATTGCATATTGCCAGGTCTTCAAATGAGCTGGAACAATGTCTCTTATTCATAACATGTCCTTCCACCTTTCCAAGAGAAAGGGGCAAGGGACCAGAGAACACAGTCCTTCGGCTACATCCTCAAACACATCCTCTCCTGAACCTTCCTCTTCAAATACAGTGATCTCTATTGCTTAGTACCAATTCAAGAATCTCCCTCAAACCTGATAGCTCATAAATTCTTTTATTCTGGATCCTCTTTCCCATTCTCATCCAGGCTGCCAAGTTCAACACTTATCAGGCTTTAGTCTATTTCAGCCTCACAGGTACATTTAACCTTCTTGTCCACTTTCTTATTCTTGAAATAATCTTTTCTCTTGACATCAGTGACAGATAATGCCCTTGATATTCTGCCTGCCTCTCCAGCTATCCCATCTCACACACCTTCACAAGCCATGCCTCTCGGTCCACTTATGATTATTATCCCCCTTTAGGACTTGGTCCCAGGTCCTCAACTCAGAGTCCACAAAATCATCCTTGATTGGAGGTTTTTCTCTTCTTCACCTCTCACTATACTCTATACCCAATCTATCTGTAGATCTACTTAAGTCTGTCTCAAAACCATTTGGCAGCATTGGACATACCTGCCCAACATATTCAAGACCCACCCTTGTTTCATACCCAGCACTGAAAAATAATTTTTAAAAGTCATCCACTTATGTTTATGTTTGCGTATTATGTAAACTTCCATAACCTCTCACCAGAATGTAAAAATAACCTGCTTGTATTTTAAAACCCATTCTCTCTTGGTATGCTTTCTGCCTTAATCTGAATGTATTTTCCTACTAGATGAATTTTTAAATTAAACACATACTTCAAAACTACTTAATGCATTGTGTTTCACTCAAAATAAAATCCAAAATTTCTAGCATTGCACAACGGGCTATGGCCCACCTCTCCTCCCTCATCTCTTATTCTTACCAACTGCTTTCCACATCAGCATCTCTCTTATCCTGAACCATGCTCAGTTTCTTGCATCAGCCTTTCATAAAGCCCTTCCTTCTTCCTGTAATCTGAACTATCAGATCTCAGCTTACATGCCTTCTTAAAAATTACTTTAAAATCCATTATGCTATTTGACTACATTCTATTTTCTCCTTAGCACTTTTCTTAGCATCACATTGAGGAAATATAGTTATTTTTGATTTTTTCCTATTTATTTTGTCTCTCCTTTCTGATAGGATTCATGAAAATAGCCACCATATCTCATGGACACAGCATACCCTGACTAGTACTTTCCACAGTGTCCAACATAGATTAAGAGTCTAGTATATATGTGTGGAATAATTGAAGGAATGGATACATCTGATGACCGAGTGTCATGGGATGCAGATGTAACATTAAGCAAAACTGACCCAAGAAGAAAACTCAGTTTATTAGCATAAAGCATTAAAATGATTTGCATATGGAAATGTGTTCCAGTTCTCAAACAGAGAAAAATGAGATCAGAACAGTCACAGGGAGAATTTGTGAAGGAAAAAGGTGAATATAGCAGACTGGTTACAAAAGGAAATCAGATGTAATACAGCAAATGATTATCACTGTTTCTCTGTATCAGGTTCGCTTTTAGCTCTTTCTTCCTTAGAGAGAAACACAGAGGTAGATAGAAATTGAATTTTTAATGCCTGTGTATCTTTTTCTCAGACAGATTTCAACTATGCAACATAAGACCTATCTCTGCAGCATGTTTCTTAAGCAACTGAAATATAATGTGAGTTTTAGTAAAAATTAGACATTGCGTTGCCAAAGGGAATGTCTTATACATACATGTCTTATAGTAGACATGTTATGACACATTATTTTTATTTTACAACTTTGAAAAGTATTTTTTTAAATTTTTGAAAAGAATTTTTAAATGAGTGAAATGCACAGATAAACATTATAGTGATTACACGAAGTGTGAAATGCGAAAGGAGAAAATATAATAATTTAACCTTATTTTTGATTAAAAGTGTATTAAGTGAAATAACTATGGAATTTTTTTTACTAAATTAGTAAGAAATTTATTTGGAAAATGTATCAGACCCAATATGTGCTTTTAAAAAAGAGAACTTTCAATGTTTACTTCTATAATTTTTTTAAATTTTATACTGGAATTACCACTTAGATCAAAGGCATGTTCAGAAAGGCAAAGTGTATTGTCTTATAGGAACCTGTAAATCACTAGTATTCAAACATAGAATAGTATCATCATCAGTAATGAAAGTGTAAGTTATGGGAAAAAAAATTCTAAGCTCAGGATAAATTTGTAGGCATAAAAACTTGTGTCAAATACATAGTTCTTGGATATCATATTTATGAACTACAAAGAATATAACATGAGAAGAAAAATAAAATTTAAAAAGTTAAAAATGGAAAGCTGTTGATGCTGTCATTAAACTGTTAAAAAAAAACTGTCTTCGGGGTAAGTGTGTTTACAAAGGACAAAGGTAGATTAAAAATAGATGCATCCAAATGTGCATGCTTTAAGAAATCAGATGCACATGCAAAAAGCATACAAATGTGTCTATTCATAACTCAATGTGTTTAATAATTTCAGTTAATTATTAAATAAAGTAATCAGAAAGGTCATTTCATGCTCTCAAGTTGATTAGGTAAAATGCACAATATGTCTTGAGACCTTTCTCATAGATTAAATATAACTAATATAACTAATAACTGCAAATTTAAAAATTCTATTACTTATTTACAAGGAGAGAGAGAGAATGAATGAATGAATGAGAGTGAATTGTTGCACCAGGGCCACTTGCCACTGCAAATGAACTAGAAATGCATCAGACTTTATGTGGGCACTGAGGAATCGAACCTGCGGTGTCAAGCTTTGCAAGAAAGTGCTTTTAACCATTGACCCATCTCTCCAGCCCAATAGATGTAAATTTTAAAACCTCTATTAAGGGCTGGAGAGATGGCTCAGACGTTAAGATACTTGCCTGCAAACACTAATGAGCCAGGTGCAATTCCCCAATACCCACATAAAGCCAGATGCACACATAAAGCCTCAAGCACACATTCTCACCCTCATTCTCTCTCTCTCTCTCTCTCTCTCTCTCTCTCTATCTATCTATCTATCTATCTATCTATCTCTCTCACTCTTTCTTTCTCTCTCTCTCCTTGCAAATAGATAAACTTTTTAAGAAAACTTAGAAAACCTCTATTAAGCTATATAAAATGCCTACAGGATAATCAACTAGGAATATATTTTTCTAATGATAAAGGCTAAGTAGTTAATGTTAAGTAACTGTGTGACAGTTTCAGGCAAGCTCCATAGACACCCTCCCCTTGAGTGGGAGGTGTCTAGCTAGGGCTAAAACCTAGGCGCTAAAAATGATTGGTCAGGTATGAACCAAGCCACCTGTCTCCCTGCCCACCTAGGGCAGGAAATACTCACTGACCAGATAATCCTTTCTCTCACACATGGCCTAGAAGAAGGACTTCTTCAGACTCTCTAGGGACCAGTAAGGTGACTCCACCCCCAAACCCCCAACACAGCTGTGGTGAAGGGCTGGATTTCTCTTCCACCTGAATCTTTCCTTCTCATAATCTTTCCCCTTTCTGCTTGTTTAGCTGAACAGCATAAATTCTGTTAAAACTCTCCACATTTTCTCCCCACACTGGTAGCTGGACATGGTGGTTGGACTGCTTCCCCAATCTCTTTCCCAAATCCTCTGAACTGACTCCAATCTAGAATAAACGTGTGTGAAAAGAAAATGCTTTCTTTCGAAGTTGTCTAATTCTTTAGCATTTTGAGACACAAACTCTGGTGGAAGTGTAGCGGTGAAGCCCTGGGTGTTCACACACTGTGCCCAGTTCCCCTTACAACCCCAGTGCCAGTTCACAACATCCAAATTAAAATAGAATCCAATTAATAGTTGTATATGCAAAAACTTAAACTAATAACGTTATGTCTTACTCAAAAAATAAGAATAGCTGTTAGAACTTATCATTTCAAATGCTTGTTTCATGCAGTCAAAGAATTCTGGGTTTTCAAACTCCTGGAATTTTTCCTTAACCCAAAACTTTAAAAGCACATATGAACTCAAACACACATTTTATAGACTGCTCATTCATTTCATTGTTACAGTTGAGTCTTTAAAAATTAAAGGCTGATTAGGTCAGACCAATAAGTAAAATCCTACAATGATAACAATATTACAAAATCTGCAGTAGTATCGATATTATCATATACTATTGAGTGATCACCAAAAATTATTAGCAAGCATTCACCTTACTATCTCCAATGGATCTAAAAGGCTACAGTGTTTCAAGTGGAATATACAAACATTTGAGCAAAGCTGTCTCTACTGAGCACAATACATCAGGAAGGAAATGACTGACATACACTAGCTCTATTCAATTATTCTCAAACTTCGAATTTACAACTACTCTCCCAGAGACATAAACCTGAAGATTTCAAATGAGAATTCTGAATACACATGTTAACATTCAACACCTCATTGGAACACAAGTTATCACAGATGTGGTTGCCAGAAATCACCATGGCTTTGTGCCTATCATTAGCTTGAGTCGATCAGAATTTTATGAGCACAAACCAATAATAATGGTATTTCCTTTTTGCTTTTTATCCACACCTCATTGGCTTACATTGATTTGCATAAGAAATCTCCACCCTCATAATTGGAGGCAAGCATCTTGTTGTAGGCTGCCTTATGGAAAAGAGCAGTTAAATACTAATTATGATAAATCTTTCTTTATTCAGCCATATTTTAGATGCTATTGAATTATTTTCACTGGTTGAGCAGAACAGTGACTCACTTTCTGACAGGGATTTAAGGGCTGGAGTGTGTATCAAAGCTTAACGATTTTTGTTCATAATTCCAATTCTCGGATGTCGACTCATAATAATATGAGGAATGGCACTTCTAGATGCAGATCATTAAAACAATACTGTTTCCTTTGAAAAGAAAAATAACTTTTACTGTGGATTAATTTATTTTTAATAGTTATTGAGCCAAATCATTATTTTCTGAGGACTTCATATTGGTACTTTTTATTTTCTTTTTTTCCCCTCTTTATTTTTTTTCTTTATTGTCCATAATGAGTTACATTGTTTAGTGGGCAAACCATGAGTTGTTATCCCCAATTCTCCGTTGCCCCCCTTCCCCGTCCCCAGTCAGCTGGATATCCTCCTCCGTGGGCTCTCTGTATCAGTCTTTGTGGTAAGGGACCATGGATAGCTCATTCTTCAGCTCTCATGTCTCAAGTGTGTAGTTACTGAGGGTTGCCAAGTCTCTGCTATTCTCCCCCACCACGGCTCTCACCATCTTTCCGCCCCCTCTTCCGCTCAGTTCCCTGAGTCGTGGTGGGCGAGTATTGAGGCTGCTATGTTGTTGTGAGCTTAGGGGTTTTTGTGTCGAGATTCGTTGGTTTCTGTCTCACTGGCTTATCCTTTGTTGATTGAATGACTATGGCTGTAGGTCCCCTGTTCATCCAATCATTCTCTGTGGGGTTCCATATGGATCCTCCCCCGTATGACTGTGGTGGCTCATCTCATTATTTTCAGAAAAATAAGAGTAAAAAAAATTAAAATTAGAATGTTTAGGACAAGTAAAAATGAAGTAAGGGAGGTCCAAGTGATATAACAGTAATTCTAATTAATGCATCATTACCTGGATTACTTGCATTAAAGGTTATTTACAGGGTAAGACATGCATAGAATCCGATTCACGCTATAGGAACTTAATCTAAATTGTGAACCTACGATATAAAAAGTAGGTAATAATTTATTGATCAAATATTATAATTTAAACATATGTATTGCTATATACTGTTAAAAATGTGCAATCATTGAACAACTAGGTCTATAGCAGAGAGCTGAGGAGATGGCTCAGTGGTTAAAAGTGTTTGGCTGTTTGCTTGCAAAGCCTGCCAGGCAGGGTTCAATTCCCCAGCACCCATGCAAAGCTGCTCACAGATAAGACCTGCCTGTTTGCAGTAGCAAAAGGCCCTGTTTCAAAGAAGGGAGGGCACAGACAATTCCTCCAGCCTTCACACCAATATAATGTGAGTCTTCATGTACATACATAATATACATACAGACACACATAAATAAATGTATTTTTAAAGATCTATGAAAGAAAAATGCAAAAATAAAAGATGCTAGAACCCGAGCAGTAGTGATCAGAGAAGGAATCTAGAGGAAATATGTATTTATAGGAGTACGAAAGATTTCAAAAGTCTATGCATGTGCTCATTCACCCATTTCGTGTGCCTGCATGTGGAAGTCAGCAGAGAATGTCAGCTATCCTTCATCACTCCTCCACATGCTTCCTTGAGACAGAGTCTCTCACTGAACTTGAAGCTACTGTTTTAGGTCAGATTGACTGACAAATGAGCTCCAATGATTCTCCCACCTCAGCTCCCAATAAGACTGGGGTTACAAGCATGTGTGGTCACATCTAGCCTTGTACATAGTTGTCTAGGGATTGAACACAAGCAAATAAGGGTCTCTCAGGTCTTCCTGCTCACATACCAAGTACACCTACCTTCCAAGCTTCCTCCTCATCCTGGTAGTCTGTCTTTTCTCAGTTCTATATTTCAGGAGAATGATAACTTTAGCAATTTAAAATGTATAGATGAATCACTGTTACTGACTCACTTGGCATAATTAAGTCAATTCATTCAAAGAAAAGCTAGATGATAGCTCAAGAGCAATTGAGCAGCAGTTATGAGGTACGTAAAATATGCTCATTGTTGGTATAACTTTCCTGTTTTGTCTCGTCATGTAGCTTGACAAATTGTGGAAATAAGCTAAAAACATTCTACTCTAGCAATCTTAACACAAGTATAAAGGAAGGGCTAAATTAAGGTGTTAATAGTTTTAAAATTTCAATATGACAACCTATAAGAGCAATGCAAGTATAATTTAATTACCAGAACAAAGACATCCATAGATAAGTGTGTCAGAATTTCTGTAAGCAATTCAGCACCACTCACACTGCCTTCTGTACTCTTGCCCATTATATAGGCCAAAAACCAGAAAATTATAGTTTTGACATCCATTTGCTATTTAGGTCCCAGTACCACACAGGGGATAAGAAGGCACTAAAGGAGAAGAAGCCCTCATCACTACAATAGTAGAGAGCAGGTATGTCAGCCTGGGCAGAAGACAGGCAAAGTACTGACAGTTCAAGTGTAATGTAGGCCGCTAAGATATGGATATTAGTTACTTGAGATATCAAAGCTCTTGACTTTCTGAAAGCTCCTTCCCTGACCTTTCTTCCATATTCATCTCAATATATAAATATACCTCTTTAGAGTACTAAATTCCTTTCTTCTTGAAATATCTAGAATAGTTTTGGTTTTGCTCTGAGTTATATAAAATGTGTTATACAGGGCAGGAAATATGAAGAGATGGTACAAATATGAACACATCTATCTTTTAAATATATATTATTCATAATTAGGAAATAATGTAACAGCAGAAGAGCTTAAACTTGCTCCAAGATTCTCTTGCAATTCAAACGTTAAATCTGAGGTTGGTTTTGTGTTATCAGGGAGTAGCCCTATGACAAGTAGTTCCCAGGCTTTGTGTGGTAGTGCATACCTTTAACTCAGCGTTTGGGAGGATCACTGTGAGTTTCAGGTCAGACTCTACTACAGAGTTAGTTCCAGATAAGGCTGGGCTAGAGTGAGACCCTACTTCAAAATAAAAAGAAGGAAGAAAGGAAGGAATGAATGAAGGAAAAAAGAGAAAGAAAGAAAGAAAGAAAGAAAAAGAAAGAAAGAAAGAAAGAAAGAAAGAAAGAAAGAAAGAAAGAAAGAAAGAAAGAAAGAAAGAAAGAAAGAAAGAGAAAGGAAAGAAAGAAAGAAAAAGAAAGAAGAAAGAAAGAAAAAGAAAGGAAAGAAAGAAAGAAAAAGAAAGAAGAAAGAAAGAAAGAAAGAAAGAAAGAAAGAAAGAAAGAAAGAAAGAAAGAAAGAAAGAAAGAAAGAAAGAAAGAAAGAAAGAAGGAAAGGGAGCAAAAACAGTTCCATACCTTTAAAGATTGCTATCATAGGATGGGGAGGTAGATCAGTTGTTAAGCATTTTCACAAGAAGTATGAAAACCAGAGTTCAATTCTCAGCACCTATTTAAATGTGCCAAACATGGTAACATGTACCTACAGTGACAGCACTGGGGAGGCAGAGACAAGGAGATCCCTGGTGGTCACTGTGGGGAAGTTTACATCATTGGTAAACTACAAGTAAATTAGTAATCTTGCCTCAAAAATGAAAGAAAAAAGAGAGAGAGAGAGTTATAAAAGAAAAGAAAAGAAATGAAAAAAAAAAGAAAAGAAAAAGGCGGATGGTATTCCTGAGGTTAACACTTGAGGTTTCCTGCTGTATGCCCATATATGTGTATCCACAAGAACATGCATACACACATGTGGAAAAATAAATATTCAATAATAAAGAAATAAAAGATTGTTCACATATCTTGACTAGGTGTAATTTTAACTGTAGCAATAGGACCATAGTAATTCATGGTTTTCAGGGACAAAATTGTCTAAATTTAAGAATGAGCTTTGCGGGAATAGACAGAATAGAACAGCACTGTGGGGATGGTCTGCGGATGTGGGTGTATAGAGTGTGCAGCCCCACAAGAAATGAAGTCGAGAACGTTCGCTCTTATGTGACCTGCCAACACACACCACAGTCCTTTCTTTGTGAGAAGTGCCATGTCTGAAACCCTGACTTCAGTGTGAAGTTCAAAGTTGTAAACAGGAAAATTACAATTCAAGTAATTTCCTCATTTCACTGGGCTGTTTTCATAAAACTTTGGGTACACATTGAGCAAGCAAAGACCTGGGAGAAAGGAAACCTGGGTCTTGAAGAAGGTCTAAACTCCACTTAACGCCTCTAGTATGAGAAGCAGAGCTAATGGTTTACTGGCAGGATAAGCCCTGCCCCTAGGAGATGGAGACCCACATAATGACGCTCATGGAAGGTGCTAGATCTCCTCAGATCCAACCTGTAGAGAACAACAGTGCCCTCAGATCTGAAAGCAGAATCAATTTCAGACTTTACTAAAAAATGAACACTGAAAACCAACAAGAATTTCAAAATGTCCTTAGCAAATGTCCCCTAGAAACAGCTATAGTTTAATTATAAAAATGTTGTATGGAGCCAAACAGAAAAATAAACAAGCAGCAAAAACCCCAAAGAAATCTGTTTCTTCATATCGACAAAATAAAACATCCTGCGAGCCAAAGGTGCAACAAATGTCATTTTCGTTTGACTAACTTCACAGTACTGCACACATTGACAGCCGCCCCGTTTTAGCATTCAGGTAGCTACCCAGCGATTCAAGAACAGGGCTCACTCACTATTAAACATTTAGTTTGTGGGGTTCCTCATCAAATTAAGACAGCTATCCTCAACAAGAAATACATCAAACACAAATTGTATAGCTGGTAAACTACATTAAATAAATCCTAGATTGTAGAATATGAAAAGTGGAAAGAATCTTGAAGACTTCAGTTTTGCATTTATAACTATAGGGTTAGAGGCTAACAGAGATATTTTTGACTCTTAGGAACTCAGCATTAATTGGAAGTAGAAATAAGAATTATTTCTCCCTACTTATCATATTGCCTCAAGCTTCCTGCAAAACTCTTGGTATTATTTATGTAATGTATTATATAGAACAGTAGACATGTAGAGTTTGCAAAAACAGTACGATCACTTCTACAAATTAAAATATATTATTTATGAGCAGTACACATAATCCAACAGCCAGAGTTTAAACTATATTTGCAAGTTCCACTTTCAATTCAAGATTTAAAGCTGAAGCTACTTTATTAGTGGAATCACAAAATAATTTTAAATATGCATATAATCTATTTACAAAAAGTTTAAAATTAATTTATTGTTTAGTGTAAGACTGAATCAAATTAATCCAAAAGAAATATGATGCATTACAAAAATAAATAAATATCTTGGCTGGGAAGATATCTCAGCAATTAAAGGTGCTTGTTTTCAAAGGCTGCTGGCCAGGTTCAATTGCCTGGCTACCCATGTAAACCAGACACAAAAAAGTGGTTCAGTCATCTGGCATTTGTTTGCAGCAGCAACAGGCCCTGGCATTCATTCATACATACATACACATAAATAAATAAATAAATAAATATTTTTTAAGTATCAAGGACCAAAGAGCAAGAGAAGATGAGCTTTCCTGTACATTTTCCAATAGCTGATCCATGGGTTATGTGACTTCCTGAAACAAAAAGCCTTCTCAAAAAGTATTCAGAGTCCCTACCTTGAGGAATATATTTGATTTGAAATTTGAAACATATGCTGTCATGCCAAGTGCATTGCAAGGTATAAAATATTTATATGTAGCATACATTCAGAGACTTTAATATATGAAAATAAATTTACTCAGTAAACCAGTATCATATATATGTTGTCAATTTGTAAATCAATATTTACCATGTACCCAAAGGAACTTAATGTGTGTCATTAGGGCACACAAAATTTAAGTAGATGATAAATCAGGGGGAAAACTGCCACTATAACATTGTTTCTATGTAGACCATGGGGGCTGGTAATGTTTGAGCACACAGAAAAAAAAGATAAAGAAACATTTATAAAGGGAGGAAGAGTACAAGGAAAGAATGAAGAAAAAAATATATGAAAAACACATCATTTGCCATTTGCACCAGTAAATCTAACCCTGGCTCTATTTGCAAATAATAAACTTCCATTTGTCAACATAGAAATAGTCATGGTTAATGTAAAGACAATTAATAGATTTTCCAGCAGAGGTAAGTGCTGACATCCCGGATTAGCTCTTTCAATAATTTGTAAAACAGGACTCCCCAGAGCCTTGTAGAAGGGAAGCTTATTAATAATATCAACTCTGTGACCACTGAGCACCATGACATGAAGCGTCTGTTCAGGAGGTCATCTACAAAATGTACCCCATACATCTCCATGCACAAGAGATGATAATTTATCACCTAGACATGGGGATCTACTGTAGACTAATCCAAACTGCTGATGATACACTAAATCAGTTTGAGTGATGAGTATGAATAAAGCTGTAAGCAAAGTATTGAAGGATACAGATCGCCCTGATCAATGAGATGTCACAAGGCAAATGAAATGCAATGTTGACAAACAGAAAATCCCTCCATTAAAATTAACAAAATCAAGTATGAGAGCATAAAAATCACACATCAACACAAACTTCAAATGAAATTCATATAATGGGAGTCTGGCGGTGTCTTCTAGCTTTCAGATTAAACTAAACAAACTGAGCCGGTGGGGAAGGATAAAAAATATGTATTCAGAATAATATACTTTGCCTACCATAGGAAGTACAACAGGAGAAGGAATATATTGCAAAATAATTCTTTCCAAATACTTTTACTAGAGTTACTTAATCTGCTAAACAAATCCATACACCTAGCTGAAGAAAAACAGTCAAAAATGTATACAGAAAATGATTTCACATTAACTTGCAACCAGGAAATCAAATTCAATTTATGTTGCCCTCATGAAACCTTAGATATTTTCTGAAGCTGTCATGTTCCACCGTCAGATGGGAAAAAAACAAAAGGTGGGAGAGGAGGAAGGACATGCCTCCTGATAATTGATATTCATGGAGGTACTCCTTAAGAAAAAAAAAAAGGTTTTCCCAACTATGTGATCAGAATAGAGCCTATAGCACTCAGCAAATAGGTTCAATGGATTCAGCCCCTCTGAAGGTGTCCCTAATGAAAAGAGCTGATTAAAGCACATTTCAACCCCTGATGAAACGAATCTATAATGAAAAAAATAGGAAAAAAAAAAGAAAGACACTTTGTAAGGACAATTATTCCTCAATAAGTTTATGATTTCTTTGTTACTTTAAGAATAACCAGTTTGTCATAGCAAATTGAACTCTTGCTTTGTGTTTTAACTTTCAGTTTATTATAGGTAAAGATAGAATTATACTACTAAAATATAACCTGATCCAATATGTAGTTTATTTAAATTTCAAAATGAAAAGCTTACTAAGAGCATAGAAGATTGATTGCTCTCTCTGTCTTAGCATAATTGTATTTCAGGTGAACATCAATTTACTTTAAAGGACACTTCTAAGTAGCAGAATGCATCATAAATAATTCATCAATCACAGTACTGGGAACATGATTTACTTCAGCAGGTTCCATGATATAAAAGTTCCATTTTTCTACATTTGTATATGTTCTAAAATTTTAGTATTCTCTTTCTACAAATCCATGCTGAGATTTTATACTTCTTACTCTAAATGAAGTAGTAGAACACTCCCCTTTTCTTTGCTTCGATTAAAGAATTCTTAATTTTCTAAGCGAAATTAAATCTTTTAATTATCATTGGGGTATAACAACCCATACATATCAACAGTAAAACAGTAACAATATAGATGCTACATATAAAAAAGTAGCCCCAAGATTTTCTCAGGCATGTAATTCAATGAAGCCAACTTAATGAGTATTCACATTATATACATTTTTGAGTGGATGAGAATGCCTGCAAGATTTCTGAAACTCTTATATAGTCATTCAGGACATCACACACACACACTCACACACACACACACTTAGTTCAATATGGCCGGGTGTGGTGGTGGACGCCTTTAATCCCAGCACTCGGGAGGCGGAGGTAGGAGGAGTGCCATGAGTTCAAGACCACCCTGAGACTACATAGTGAATTCTAGGTCAGCCTGGGCTAGAGTGAGACCCTACCTCAAAAAAACAAAAAAAAAATTAGTTCAATATGTAAAAGCAAATTGAGAAGACCCCAAGATTGTGTAATAGTTCAAGTTTTGCCTGAGGAACTGCATCAGTTCTGCTCCTTGAATTTCCTTGACAAGCTCACTTCCTCTACATTTTCCAATGTAATCTTCTGACCCTGAGGGTGGAAACTGAGTATTCTATCAACATCTTTCTTTTTTCATGCCAGAAAAAAGACATTACCTATACCACATTTCTTAAAATTTCCATCAAATCAACAATTTTGATTAGTAACTTCCAAAAGGGTGAAATATCCTCATACTTATTGGCAAGGAAAATGTTAGAGAAAATAGAAAGCATTTTACTTACTTGTAAACCCCTCTGAAAAACTGAATGGCCCATAAAATTAGCCAGCATCCTAATTAAAGCAGCACCCTGTAAGAAAGACATTTACAAAAAAGAATTTAAACCAAGTATAATGCTAGCAATGACCCATATCAATCAAAAAAAGTTCAATTCATTCATGCTGGTCTATGTTTAGAACACTTAAGGAGAAAATAATAACTCTTTTAGAGATTAAAATTGCATGTTTTAATTTGTGTAGCTAAAAATTTTGTGATTTATAGAATTTACTAACTGGTCATTTCAGGCCAATGAGAGAATCTGTCCATACAAAATGTAGGTATTGAATCAATGTGAAACATTTGAGGTAATGATGGTTAAGTCTGGATGGTTGCAAAACTGTATGTAAAATATAAATAAACCTTCACACCAAGCAGTTCAGTGGTTGTTAAGTGGTGGATGCTTAAATATAAATGTTAGCCTAGTTTATGGGGAAAATTCCCTTATGACTATTTATCCATCCTCGTGCTCATTATAAATGGAAACAGTGCAGGAACTCCATCTTCAAATGTAGTCTTTTAATTTTTATTAGCATGTATCAATTGTACATGTTAACGGGGTTCCCTGTGCCACCTCAATACATGTGAATGGGGCACACAGATGGAAAGGAGAATCTGAACTCTTATGCACTTTCGTATTGCAGGAAGTCGAGGAACACAACAATGAGTTTCCATGTCTGCCACTGAAATTAGGACAATTGTTTCTTATATTCTTGGATTTTAATGCAATATCTTATCACAATCATCATTAGATCAATGTCTCCAAAATTATTATTCAACATCAAAATTGCTCCTAAAATTAGGTATTTTATTCTCATTTCAACAAATAATGAGCCAGGAAACTATAGAGTTTAGTGCCCTCCAAGTAATTTTCCTCTCACGCCTTTTACTCTACTTTCTTTGGACGGTTCTTCTTTATGTTCTTCACATGTTTCCAAGTCTATAAAGCATAAGCATCACTGATTTGATCTGGGAAGCAAGTTAGAATCCCTTTGGAACTGCATCAGTTCTGCTCCTTGAATTTCCTTGACAAGCTCTCTTCCTCTACATTTTCCAATGTAATCTTCTAACCCTGAGGGTGGAAACTGACAGTTCTCTAGCAAAAGGAATTCTTGCCACCTGGGGAGTGAGAGATTCTCCCACAGTCAACTCCTACTTTCCTTCAGAACAGAAGAGCCATCTGGGATGATTTAAGTACTTCCCTCCAGGTAATGATGACTCGGTCTCTTGTTAGGCTATAAAAACTATCAATTTGGCATGGCCTAATGACAAAAGAATACTTTCTAATCATAAAGAATGGGCTAGTTTCTCTTGTCTGGGTTAAGCTGGAACAGAGCACTAACAGGAAATAAAATATAGGTCAATAATTGACATTCAAAAGTCATCTGAAACCACTGGAATCTTGTTATACTTTCTAATTTAATTTTTAAAGTTATATCAATTGAATTCTTTTGATGTTCTCTGGAGCAATATACACTCTTCTATATTTATGTAGCCTTTTCTTCCCATAGCTAATTATTTAAATCTCTATTTTATAGAAGTCCATAGACAGATGGGCCTACCAACTGTCATCATTTAGCCGATGCATATGGGGCACCCACTATGTATGGCTCATAACAACTTCACACCTGATAACACAGACATAGTCATTACAGATTAATTTTTTAAATACTGACCTACTTTCTTCATATCTTAAAAATATTTTCTTCAGGGACTGGGGATAGAGTTAGGTTGGTAGGGTGCTTGCCCGCATACAGAAAGTCTTGGGTTCAAGCCCTAGAACTGTACAAATCAGGCTTCTTGATGCCAGTATTTCCAGTACTCAGTAGATGGAGGCAGAAGGAGCAGGAGTTTAAGGTCATCCCTAGCTACCTATGAGTTTAGGGCCAGCCTGAGATACAGAAGGCAGTGCTTCAAAAATAAAAATTTTCATTAAGCAAAATTTGTTCACAATAATGTAACCTATACTCATTTGTGATTCAAAATGCTAGCCCCAAGCAAACAAACTGGACATTTAGCTTTATGAGTAGCTTTATGGGAAAGAATTATTATATTTCTTCAGTTTATTTAATTTTGAGAGTAGCTCAAGAAATCCTTTCACAATGGTTAGTAATCAATGTCCGTAGAAATGTTGGGATAATTAACTGGTTTAAATTTTCATAAAGAATATGTCATGAAACTATTTATACAGACCCTTCAAGCCCATTCATCATTTAGTAATTTTTCTTTTTCATGTAAATTTCCATCTATTATTTTTTTAGTTTCTCTTGTACTGATTTGATTACATGCAGATCTCAGAGACAGGAAATTCCTCCAAAGAAATAGCTTTATGTTCTCATAACTGGTATCACTTTCTCTCTTGCCTGGCTCAGAGATAAAGCTCCCTTGATATAATAAATGCATGAAAGAGGGAGAAACCATCTGCCTACATGCCAATTACACTCTATTCTTAAACATTAGCTATTCAACTAGGACAGATATTTATTAAGCCACTGGTATACTGATAATCAATTCTGATGGTCAACCAATCTTTCCTGCAGAAAAGAATTATTTCTTAGCATACACTTATTGAGTTGGTTCAGTATACTGCAGGATACAAATATGAACAGCATCAGTCCATCATGAAGGGCTCAAAATGGAAAGACTCCTAGCAACAAAAGAAGGAGAAAGCAAAGGAAGATATTCTTCAGTGTCCCAGAAACAGGTTATACTGGGAGGGACGAAGTTTCTAAAGAGTGCCATCTGTATTGTACTTGGAAAGATTTATAATCAGAAAGTGTCAACATGACGTAACAGGAAGGGTTTTCACATGGTCAAGCAAGCATGGAGGTGAAAAGCCCCAAGATCACACTGAGGAACAGGCAGAATTCCATGTAATGGGAGAGTAGATGGGGAAAAAAAAAAATCAAAGCTTTTTTTTTTTTTTGCAGACATTTTACTATCAAGACTAAGGAATTAGGAAAAGTGGTTAAAAATAAAAGGTCAAAACTGGTGTATGAACAACAGGAAGGGAATAAAATAACAACAAACAAATGAGAGGGGGATGCAAAGATAGATTTAATAAATACAACATAGATGTGTTTGAATTTTAAAGTCTAACTGGACGATAACATCACCACCTATGCATATATTATCATATGTTAGCACATAGAAGGAATTAGGTGAGTTTCATAAGTGTCCATTTGAAAAATGAGGGGTTTGAAAACTAGAAGAATGGAGATGTAATGCAAGAATATGAATGAAATCCGTGGGAAAGCTAAAATTGAAAACATCAATGAGGTTGGTTCAAGTGGTTGAGAAGGCCAAGAAAAAAAAAAGGCTTTGTGATGGATACAGACAACAGAATCCTAGGGTCTTTCTCCAAACTCTGTATGATCTGCTCTTTAGAACTCATGACAGACACTTAATAAATATGCAAATGATATAATTTATAAATGAAATTAAAAGCAAAGAAAGATGACATATTATGACAAAGAGCTAAATGCAAACCAGGTATAAGTAATATCACAGAAGACATGTTTTAGCATTAGTGCTTCAAATTTCAAGGAAAATCATAGCTAAGAGAAAGACATAGTAAGTCACATTGAATAAGCTATTTAAACACACGTATGGTGTGAAAATGGAAGGGAGAAAAGATAAAAATCTGAATGCTCCCATGAGGTGTTCATTTCTTACTTTTCTTCATGTGCATATATTTGTGTGCATGTTCATATGGATACATATGTGCACACGCATATGCCCAAGTGTTTGTGTACATGTAGCCACAAGTATTTCTATCATAAATGCCACCCACCTTTCTCTTAAGACAGGTTCTCTAACTGACTCAGTAGAGACAAAGGATTCTCTTTGTCTCCTCTATGCAAAATTTAAGGGTCTTTTTAAGTCTCTCAAGAAGTCCTTGCTAGTAAGCCTCTATACTATGTAGATGCATCTGCTTAAGGGTTTGTTCTGCAACGAAGTAAGAAACAGTAAGTAACCATGTATCCTTGCTTTCAATTTGCAGGTGGGAGAGACTGAGCCAAGTGATCAAATTATTGACTCAATATCCACAGCATAGTATTTACTAGAACTGATCTCTACTTATTTCCATTGTCCTTGTTTAATTCTTCACACAAAGAAACTTATAAGGTAGTGCAATTTAATAATGTAATTTGTTAATGAAGAATGACTTTGTTCTGAAGTGAAAAAAATCTTGGGGCTGGAGAGATGGCTCAGAAGCTAAGGCCCTTGGCTATAAAAACTAACAACCAAAATTCAGTTCCTCAGTACCCACAAAAAGCCATGTGTACAAAATGGTATATGCATCTGAAGTTCGTTTGCAGTGGCTAAAGGCCATGGCACACCCATTATCTTTCTGTGTCTCTCTGTCTCTCCCTCTGCTCGCAAATAAAGAAATATTTTTTTTAATTTTAAGATTTTAAAAAATAGTTTTATTTATTTACTAGAGAGAGAGAATGGACACACCAGGGTATCTTGCTGTGTCAAATGAACTCAACATGCATGTGCCATACTGTTCATCTGGCTTCAGTGGGTACAGAGAAACTGAACTCTTGTTATCAGGCTTTCCAAGCAAGTGACTTTAACCACTGAGCAATTTCTCAGGTCTTTAAATTTTACTCAAATTTTTGGAATATGATATATTTTCTTTGTTTTAAATATATAATTATAGCCATTGTACATCTTAAAAACAAAAGATTAGAAAGAAAATGTCTACTCTTCAATAACCTTCGCTCTCAAACTGCCAAACAGGATAGAAGGAGAAGAGAAAGAGGACAAAGAAAGAAAATTAATTTCATTTAAGAAATCACAATTAATATATTATTGCTCTATCACCAATGCTTAGAATCTTGAAATCCTCTTTGATTTATTACATCCTGAGGCCGAGCCTCCATGGCTGAATTTCTCTATGGCTGAATTGTTTCTTAATGACAGCCCCAGACGCCTTCTCACTCTCATAAAACTATCCTATGGGCCACATCAGATTAATTTTAACAATTAGTTTAGAAACATAATGTCAGCTTAAGAGTCCTAGTTGTGTCATCTACTTAGGTAGATGATGTGGACATCCACAATTAAATGAAAATAATAATAATGAGACTTTATTAATTCAAATTAATAAATAAGTGAAGCCTACCTTTTCTAGCAATTTGTTTAAATTACTCATGAAGCCCTTGGAATAGTTCTTGACATATAACAAACTTTAAGAAATATATATTGCTATTTTCATATTTTCATCATTCTAATCAATTATAATTAGCTGCTAACCTCTATAATAGTTGCTCTTAATTATCATTTCTTAGGTAATAACCAAAGTCTTCTATAATGAGACTCACCAATGCCTTCCAACACTTATTCACTTAACTAAGTAATTGGTTTCTACATTAGCTAAGCTCATCTTTCATTACCACGTGAGCATGCCTGACTCCCATTTTTAGTCCTGTTGTTTCTTCAAGTACAGTGATGCTCCCTTTCAATTCAATATGCTTGCTGTTTCATACATTCTTAAAAACACAAAGGAAGTTCATCTTATTCCTTGAAAATGCTCACAACTGTATTAGCTCTCAAAGTTCCTTCTAGCTTCTGAAATCAGAAATACCAGAAATACAGTTTATCATATTGTTTTCCATAAATCACTAATAATTTCGTATTCTTTTTCCCTTTGGAAAACTATATGTAGGTCATATTATTCAGACTTACTATTAATAATTAATAGCTACTATTAATTATTAAGACCCTAATGTTTCCATTGCCAATGAAAGACCACTGCGAGTAGTAGTATGTCCATGCACTCCTTGCTAGTTTCAATCCAAGAAGACAGATCATGAGATCACAGCCAAATCCAAGGTACTTGCGTTCCAGTCATGGAATATAGCATACATTCTTCACTGTGACCATAAACTTCTACAGGATTCCCAGACAAATGTCATAAAACAGGGTTGTAAAGCAGATAAGAAGATTAAAATTACATCCAGGAAAGAACTACAGATCCAGGGACAAGCAAACAAGGAATCTTGAAGAACATCACAAACAGCAATTGTATGAGCATCTAGTGCAAAAAGTTTGTGATAACCCAGTGCTATATCCTGAAATGAATGTGTATGGAAGCATAAATTTCAATGCAAAAATTAACAAAATGGGAAAAATGAAATAATTAAGAACAAATAAAATAAAGCCTATATAATCAACAAAGGCCAATAAGAATGTTCTGTATATCATGCAAATGAACAATGTTAGAAAGAATAATGAGAATACTACTGTAGAAAAGTTAGCCCTTAACTGGAATTGGGTATCAGGGAGAAATACATTGGGATCCAAAATCTTGGGCCCCCAAAGAGAAATTCACTTTACAAGTGAATTACAAAACACTACTCACAATTGAATCTAGCCAATTCAGAAATGTGCATCTTAGGTAACCTATACTGATCTCACTCTCCGATGGAGATTCTGTTTGTATTTTTCAGAAGGCAGTGAATGAGCTATGGCCTTTCCAACCCTACCAAGGAGCCACAGGCCAATAGCTGACATCCTGGCAAGAGATGAGCCACACCAGACCTACTGTGGAGGATCCACATGGAACCCCAGCAGAGAGCAGTGGGATGAGCAAGAGACCTATAACCACAGCCAATCAGTCAACCCAAGATAAGCCAGCTAGACACCCATGATCTTCAACACAACCTAAAGCAGAAGTATAGAGACCCCTAAGACCGCAATAATAAAGCAGCTTTAATACTCACCCACCATAACTCGGAACCGAGTGGAAGAAGGGGTGGAAAAACTGTAAGAGCCATGGTGGGGGAGAATATCCAGAGACATGGCCCCCCTCAGTAACAACATACAAAGGGGGTGGAACCGGATCGACTCCTAGGCTATCCATAACCCCCTACCCCATGGACTGAGCCTGTTTGCCCACAGAGGAAGACACCCAGCTGATTGGGGACAGGGAGGAGGGAAATCGGGGAACTGGGTATACCAACACATTATTTGCTCATTCAGAATCTAATTATGGATAATAACAATATAACTTTAAAAAGAAAGAAAGCTGAGACCTCAAAAAAAAGCAAATAAATTTCTAACCTATTTTCTAAGTATGAAAATTCAGATAAAATAGATTTTCAGTACATTCATAAAATATTAAAAATTATTAAAGAGAGTGACCAGAGATTACAAATGAATGAAAACCTAAAAGAACACACACACACACACACACACACACACACACACACACACTCGCCTGCACATACATACACACGCATGCACAAACAAAAGCAAATTTTACAAGAGGGTAAACTTTTATGAAATTTGATGACATGTCACTTTATCTTACACTAAGTAGGAGCAAAGGCTTATCTCTTTGATGATGCTGTAGTTTGATTATAAAATGTCCTCCCCTGACCACATGTTAGAACGCTGGATACCTAGTTGGCCGTATTGTTAGGGTAGGTTGTAGATGCAAACTTCAGGAGGTGTGTCACTGTCGGTAGCCCTCAGCTCACAGTCCAGCTCTATTTTCTGATCTCTCTCTTTCTCTGCTTCTTATGCTGAGTTGTGGCCTAGGCTTTCTACACCTTGATGTCATGTTGAAATTTCCCCTTGAAACTCTAAGCTGAACTGAACCCTTTTCCCTCAATAAGCTGCTTCTGGTCAGGTGTATTGTCCCAGTAATGAGAAAGTAATTGAATACTATGTAACTGATTTGCAAACTGAACAAGGTAAAACTCAGTTTAATCTCTTTTATATTGTAATTTATGCACACAAGTACATATATTGGGCTATATTTATGAGATTTTATATATATAGTTTCTATAAATCCTGCTTATATAATAATATACTCACATAACTTAGTATATAACATGTGACATATAAAACAAGAAATATATATGGAGTGAGAGAAAGTTTATAAGATAAATTGTACAATGGTTTAATAAAACTTCCATAATACAATTCACTGCATGAATAGTTTGATGAAGGCAAATAATCTAAACTTCTTAATATCTGTGTAAAAAGGACATTTAGGGAGATTTGACATTCTTTCAAAAATAACAACATATCTTAGTAAACTAGGAGGTAATGGAAATCCATTAATATGATTAAGGCTATCTTCTAAAAATTCACTGTGATGAAGCATTCTAAGAATTAATAATAAAGTTGGAAATAAGAATACATTCTATTAGTACTTATTTTCAGAAGCACAATAACACAAATGAACTAACAAAGGAAATTAAAAGCAAAAATAAATGAAGCAATAAATAAACAATACTCAGAGATGATGTGAAGGTTCTTATAGAAACCCAAAAGAATCTAAAACACTAATCTATGAAATCAATGACAGAATGTGGCAAGGCTGCCAGACACCAGGTCAATAAATGAAATCAAAAAGAGTTTATCTGTATCACTAAAAACTAATTTAAGGAATTAATTTACAAAAGCTCTAATTTAACACAGCCAACAATAAGAATAGTTCAAAGTTGTTCAATGTCCACACAGTAAACCGCAATACCAAACACAATGGACCTAAAAATAAAGAACTGAAATTATCATAAACTAGAGTTACTGAGAACAAGGAAAATATTCCAAAATTATTCATTCTTCAAAATATTTTCAGAATTGTTTTCATCTGAAAATCCTCATGGATTAATTAATAGCAATTTTAAAATATAATTTATCCCTTTCGATTAAAGTAAAACCTAAAAAGCTTTGTGGTTAGGAATCAGAGTGTAATGTTTGAGCAGGGATAACACATGTAGACCATGAATCCAGAACAAGGACGTCCAAAGTAGCTGAGAGATGCATCTATTCTTTTTAGATTATTTTAGTTATTGACAATTTTATGAATGTATTTAATATATTCTGACCATATTCACCTCCCATTACTTTCCCTTTTCCCTTCCTCATTCCCTTCTTCCCAACTAGTCTTTATTCTACTCTAATGTGTTTAAAAAGAGAAAAAAAAGAGAGACAGAGAAAGAGAGATGAGAGAGAGAGAGAGAGAGAGAGAGAGAGAGAGAGAGAGAGAGAGAGAGATTGTGACCCACTGAGGTGAATTAGGGCTACTTACATTAGCATGGGTAGGGGGTTCTTGACCAAGGCAAGTGCAATTTATCAAGTCTATGCCCCTGGATAAAATGCATCCTCTCCCAGCAACAATTAACTGCCAATAAGCTACTACTCATGGATTCCTGCTGCTTTCAGTTTCACACAGTGAAGCTTCTTTCTGCTGTTGGTAGTGACTTCTAGAGAGATTGAAAACTTGTCAAAGCACTGAGAATAAGTGGCACTCGAGGGCTCAAAGATAAATGAAACATTGATATCAAGGCTCAGGGAACACTGTGGAAGATGGGCAGAAAGAATGTGAGAGCCGGAAGATAGGAAGAGCTGTGGCCAATGCATTCATGACCTCTAGGAGCAATTGTTACCTTCACAAGACCTGCACGATACCAGGCTCATCAGCATCCTGTCACGGATGGTGGAGGAGGGAATGAAGTCTCCATTCCTCCCTGAGGTGGTATTTATTATTGATATGCAAGTAGAAATGGGTCAAGGAATTCAATAACTAACTCAGCAATGACTGACAATCCAAAGAAAAGGTCAGCGACATTAGATATCACCGTAGAAACAAGAACCAATATTCAAATAGATCAATAAAGACTGCATTTTAAAATACAAAAATATTTGGAGAAATCAGAAAAGCATAACTTTATGAATCTGGCAAAGCAAATGGTTTTTAAAATAAACAGTGTTCAGTGTAGGAAAAAAATGACAGATAAAATCTAACCTTAAAAATCTACAAAATAAAAGACACCAGAAATTGAGAGCTTGTACTCAGATTAATAAATAAATAAATAGATAGATAGATAGATAGATAGATAGATAGATAGATAGATAGATAGATAGATATCAAAAATTCTCATTAATGATTAAAATATATATTATGATATATTATATATCATTTATATCCACTGATATATCAAAATGATATATCAGTGGATATAAACCGAAAAAGTAGAAAGTGTAATAAACAAATACTTAAAAGAGAATTAATCTGAAAAATAAGGAGATACAAGTTGAAACCATGATACAGTACACTGAGAAAAGTGGGAAGGCAGAAATATTTAGAGATAAGCAGGGGCTCAGAGAGGTGGCTCAGTGATTAAAGGCACTTGCTAGCAAAACCTGCTGGCCCAGGTTCAATTCCCCAGCCCCCACATGAAGCTGGATGTGCATTCATTTATAACAGCAAGATGTCCTGGTGTGCCTCCCCCACACACATACATGCAAATAAATAAAAATTAGAACTACTTACTAAAACTATCAAGCACAGAAGAGAGAATGAAAAAACAGGGTCTTTTCAAACAGACTAGGGGTAATAGACCCATAGGTTCAAATGCTTGTGGAGGAAATGGCATGCTAAGGTAAACAAGGATTCTGTGATTTGGAAGTCTAAAAATTACTGAGTGGTTGAGCCCTGAGAATGACAGACTGCAACCTAAGGAAAGCTCATGTAGAGTATATTCTAGACACACAAGGCTGTTAATAAACAACCTGGAGTAATGCCCACACCAGTTATTACGAGCAAGACAGCTGGGTAAAGGGTTAGGGAGTGTTGGTAGAGGTTACTTTTATGTAACATAAGATGGCCAGGAAGGGTTTCTTTAATGCGTTGATATTTGAGCATTTGAGAGGGAACATTACTGATGAATGAAACAGATTGCCAAGAAGATTGTCATATATGATATGTCTGCCTAGTCCAACAATGCATATCTGTACACTGGAGGGTCTGAAAACCCAGCAGCTGCCCAGTCCACAAGGTGGATACCTCAGCAGTCCCAACCTGATTCTGAAGGCTGGGATGGTCAGTGGAGACTTCTGATCTGCACCCTGTCATGGAAGGTCAAAGAATTTGGGTTTCAGTATCAGTGAAGGATAGACCAGGTAGATGTAGTCACCAGCAAGGAGCAAGGGAAGCCAGGCAAAAGGTGCTTTTTAAAAAAATCTTTATTTTCCTTTATTAGATACATTGTAGGAGCAAATCTTATGATGATACCCCCATTTCCCTCCTTCCTGTCCCCAACCCACTGGGGTCCCTCCTCGATGGCTGTACTGTTTCAGTCCATAGAACAGGGGATCATGAATAACACAGGAGGTAGTCAGCGCCCCCTTTGTGTGTTGTTGCTGAGGGGTACAATGTCTCTGGATATTCTCACCCAACATGGCTCTTAAGATCTTTCTGCCCCCTCTTCCACTCAGTTCCCTGAGACATGGTAGGTGAGTTTTAAGTCTGATTTATCATTGAGATCTTAAGTGTCTCTGTACTTCTGCTTTGGGTTATGTGGGATCGCGTTGGTGTCTGTCTCATGGACCTATCCTGGGTTAATTTATAGGCTTCAAAAGGAAGGTTTACTCTCCCAAGAAAGAAGCCTCCTCTCCTCAGTTAATCTTTGAGGGTAATACCCTCACTGCCCTACCTGAGAGACATGTCTTCTACTTGGTTCCTTATATATAATGTTGGCAATAGAGATTATCTGTCACATTAAGCAAAGAAAGAAGCAAGATACACAAGGAAACTGGGAAGAGAATTACAGGTTGGCAGTATAAATACCTGAATTTTGAAATCAACTTCAGGAGAAATGCCAGGGCTAGAAGTGCTGGTCTCTGGGGTGGAGTGATCCCAGGAGGGAAAGGAAAGTTAACTGAAGAATGGTTCTCAGGTTCCACTATATCAAAAGCCATCTAGGTCCTGAAAAGAAATAAACTCTGCCAAAGAGTTCAAAATAAACCAAACCAACATGGTTTCAAGGGAAGAAGATCCCAGGCTAAAAAACAGGTCTGACAAAGGTCATCCACTAAGACACAGACTAACTTGATGTTGCAATATGAAAAAATTCTTGACTTTACAAAATTGTTTTGGTCAAGTGGTCATAATAAAAGCAGAAATATAGAAAATTTTAAAGAAAAGACAAAGAAAAGAATCACGCCTTGTGTTAAAGGAGCATACAGGTGTAACCAAATAGTCTAGTCAGATGTAAACTGAGATTTTTTTTTAATGAAATCAAAGTATTGTAGCATTTGCTGTTGGAAAGAGTAATTGAGTACAGAAGGAAACATGGATGAATCAGGAAACTCAATGTTGCCCCACTAAACAATGTAACTCATTATGGACAATAAAAAAATACAAAAAAAAGAAAGAAAGAAAAGAACTCACTCTGAAGTAGACAAGAGAGCAGTTGCCCATCACGGGGTCTGGGGAGACTGTGTCATAGTATAGACTTTCATCCTCCAACAAAAAGCAGAGGCAATGGAAAAATAAGGGAATTGACAGGGGAGCAAAACTCTGAGATTAAAATAAAGATGGATAATGGTAAATGGACACCAGGGAAAGAGAAGAAAGTATCTACAGTCTTTCACAGCGAAAGTCTGGCTATGGAAGAGGAAGCTGCATGTTACTACATCTTACACCACAACCATTTCTCTAGCTGTCCAGCAGCCTGCACAGTGAACCACACTTCCACATGAACACAAGGACTTGAGCGGGAAGATGCCATTTGCAACCTTGCTCTAATTTCTCATTCTAATCTAAGTAGTTTCTAGAAATCAAAAAAAGATTACTAGTAAATTTATTCCATGGATATGGATACAAATTTTTTTAAATGTTCTTATTTCTGTTTTATGGCAGTGAAGATAAATTACAGAGGTATCAGTAAAAAACATATGAGTAAAGTACAGTTCTCTCAGATGATAGTGAGATTTCTGTTGCTGTAACAAAAACCAGAGAAAAAATCCAGATATAAGAAGAAAAGGATTATTTCATTTCACAGTTTTCAATCCATGCTTATGACTTATTTGTTTGGAGGCTTGTGGGCAGGCTGTACATCATGCCTGAAGCTTAAGGCAGAGCAAAACTATTCACCTTATTGCATGCTTCAAATAAGAAAGAGAGGTAAGAGCTGAGATCCCAAAACTTTTAGTATGTGGTGCTTACTGGATGATTGTCAATTCTTTCCTTCAAATTCTGCTACTTTCCAACAGTACCATGTGGGACTTTAGAGGTTTTCTAGATCCAAGCTAAAGCAGTTTGTTTGACTGTGACCTTGCAGAGAAGAGCAAAATGGGGATGATGGTTTGGTTAGGTTTTGTTGTCAGCTTGATCTTTTTAATTACCTTGGGTGAGTCTCTGAGGATGTTTATAAGAGAGGCAGCCTTTCAGTAGGGGGCAGGATGTAAGGAAGCTCAGGGAAGCTAAAAATAAATATCTCTTCCTGGGAGGGCAGTGCAGGAAGGAAATTCCACAGACTCAAGAAGCCATTAAGTCTGCAAAAGTGTTGCAAGACCTCACCCTAAGGCTCTATAGGGGGAAGGAGATTCCACACACACACCCTCCCCACTGTTTGCTGTTTGCTCTGTGCTGGCATATAGTGTTGGTGATGGGTTTCTCTCTCTGCTTGGACTGTGCAAGAGGGCCAGCCTCTTTTGCCATTATGGAATTTCTCCTGAATCTTTAGCTTCAATAAATCCTTTCCTCCCATAAACTGTGCCTGATTTGGAGATCCACCCCAGCAGCATGTGGCTGACTGCAAAAGTGGGCTAGGCAAGAATCAGGGGGTATGAACTCTACTGATTAATTTGTTTAAAACAAAATACCTAAGAAAACCCAACAATGTGCTCATCTCTACTAAGTTTTGTTTTGAGTGAATGAATATCTGATGTTATTCTCTATGTGTTTGACATTTTCTTATGTTTTAATTAATTTAAAAGTATCAAATAGACTTATTTGGAAAAGTTGTTAATCTATTTGCATTATGATTGACCTCAGTTCGTTCTATGATCTGTATAAATGTCACCACCCTCTTAAATTCTATATGTTTGAGAGTTTTTTGTACTACACTTTGTGTTTTGTTTAAAATGGTTTTGTCTAATAAAAGAAAAAGATGAATTAAATTAGTTGGGTATTTAGTATAAACCTTGCCACTATTATGATCTTATGAAAAATCATTTATTTTTAAAAATCAACCAGGGAAATGCTTCAGTGGATAAAATTCCTGCCAAACAAGCATGCATACCTGACTTTGGATTCCCAGATCCCCTAGAAAGCTGCAGGTCACTGTAGCCTGCATCTGTTATCCAAGCATGCATATGGTGAGAAGGGAGGTGGTAACAGGAGAATCTGCTGACCAGCTACCCTGGTGACCATAACAGTAAACAATGAGAGTTAGCCTTAAAGATTGAGGTAGAAAGTGAGGATTGATATCCATAATGTCATCTGACTTACACACACACACACACACACACACACACACACACACACACACACACACAGTGGCACATGCATGCCTGTACTTACACAGAAGACTATGCACATATTACACAGACCAAAAATTAAACTGATTAGTAAATTTATTGTCATTTTTATTAAAATGTTAGGCAAGGTTTCATTCAACAATGAAACTAAATATTTTCGTGGATATTGGGGTCATTTATAAAGATGCAGACTAACAAGTAACTTATTCCAGGTTAATTCTAGATTTTCTAGTAGTGATAAAAATACTTATTTTGGTTTCTCTGGATCTAGTGGAAGACTGAAATGACCTAAAGCAATACCAGTGTTATATACATAAAAGAAATTTAATTCCATTTTAGCAAGAACAGATGATAACTGTTTTATAAAAATGTAAGTATTCTTCAACTCCAAATTCATTATTCAATTTAATACTATATGCTATAAAAATCTCAAAGTTGTCAATATCATTTGTGTATTTTTGAATATTGGCCAACAAATGATAACCTCATTTCTTACTATAGAGCAATTGTTCTCTATCAGAGTAGAATGTGACAGATGGAAACCCACAGGGCATTTAGTGTATTAAGAACAAAATAGCATGAATCAATGTTAGTGGGCAAGGCATGCTGAACTGCTACAGAAGCAAGACTTTTAAAGAGGCATGTATACTGTTGTGCTAACACATTTCTAATTAAATATCTAGTAAGATCATTAAAGGGTTGTATATACATTTATATTTTTATATACAAATAGGGTTGTATATACATTTTAAATGCAAAACACTTTCCTAAATTCTATCTAATATATAAAATGTCATGTGTGGTAGTTTGAATATATGCCCCTGATAGACTTAGGTGTTTTATTAAAGCTTGTAACTTGGGTCTCCATCCACCTGGAGTGGGTAGGATGCTAGGGTCCAGCCCTCATGTGTGTTTTGGGAGGATCTGATTTCCAGCTCAAAAGTATGCAGAGCAGTTTTAGCTCTGGACAGGTCCCTGCTGCTTGCTACCCATTTGTGCTATTGCTTGTGGTGTTTGCTGGCTACTGATGATTTCTTTTTGCTTTATGTATGGAAGCAGTTTCTTCCACCATTGATGGAATTTTCCCTGGATCTGAAAGGTTGAAATAAATCCTGTCCTCCCACAAACTGCCAGGTTTGCATGTTCATCCTAGCAACATGGAGGTGTCTACTACACTATGATTCTTCTTAAAGTGGCAAGACCAGATGTAACTGAATGATTAACTTACTAGTTTATTAAGTGAACAACTATATATGGTTCATTGAATGCTAGTTGAACATTTATCTGAAAATTAGAATATAGCACTAGCTTGGAAAAAAATATTTATTAAGCTGCATATTTTCTAAATAATCCAAAAATTCATTATTTTATGTTTTAGAGAAATTTTTATCAGATTATAGATAGAATTTAAAATGTTTAAGAGAAGAACACCGGGGAGAGTACAGAGAACTTCTGCCCATGAGGAGGAAGCTGATAAAGCCCCAAATATTCACTTTTGCAACTAATTATCAAATATCAATTAGTCGGATAGTTTTAAGATTTTCACAAAACTTAGTAACATAGTTAAATGAAAACTTCTTTTAATTTTTCTGTTTTGTTCTATATAGGTTTATATAATACTGGTTTCTAAAATAAAATTAGCATGTAGTCTGTACAAACATTTCAATACCTACTAAAATAAGAAAATACTAATGGGAATGAGACATACATGAAAATAATTGATCTCCCCTTTACAATCCTTCTCCCAGATTCTGACCTGCATTGTCCTTTTGTTCTTAAATTAATTTAAATTTATTTTAGTTGCTATATAAAAACATGAAATTTTTATGCATTAATTGATCAAGGTAATATTTTGATAGATAAATGTTTATAATGTTTAAATTGGATCAAAGGTATAGTTATACAAAGCATTTCTTTCCAGTGATAATTTATTCAATATTCTTTCAATCTATCATTTTAAATTGTTACATCTCAAATCACCCTATGGTAGAATAGCACACCAGACCTTCTTGCTCCTAAACAATTGTAATTTATCGCCTGTCTCCCAAGCTTTTCCATTCTTCACTCTCTCTAAACTCTGATAGTTATGAATCTGTTCTCAAGTGCCATGGGATCCACGTGTTTAGATTCCAATGTAGTATTTGTCTTTCTGTGTTTGGCTCATTTTAGTTAAGAGTATGAATTCCAATCTCATCCATGTTATCACCAATTACATGTTTTTTTTCTTTACATGGCAAATACTGTGTGTGTGACTCTCTCTCTCTCTCTCTTTCTCTCATGTATGTGTGTGTACTATATACTTTATTTACCAACTAATGGATGCTAGTTGTATTCATTTCTTAGGTGTTCCTAATAGTACTTCAATAAACATCAGAGTGAAAATGTCTCTGACTTTATTACACACACACACACACACACACAGATACACACACACATATGCATATATACTGTAGTTGAGTGTGAAATGTGCCCCACAGGCTTACATGTTTGAACACTTGGTCTCCAGTTGGTGGTGCTGCTTGGGAAGGTTGTGGCACCTTTAGGAGTTAGAGCATTGCTAGAGGAAGTGAGCCAATGGGGTGCTCTTCAGTTTAATAGCCTGGCCACAGTTCTTATTAACTCTGAATCCTAACTGAATGCAATGTGATGAGCCAAGATTCCTGCTCCCACTACCATGCCTTCCCCACCATGATGAAATGCACCTCTTTGAAATTGTAAGGCAAAAGAAACCATTTCCTTTGTTAAGCTTCCTGTCAGGTATTTGATCCACAAACCCTAGATCATATAATACACATTGTATTTTTAATTTTTTAAGGAAGTATAACATCTTTTAACAGACTATAGAAAGAATCATCTATTTATCTCCTTGTTTCATAACCATTTCATCTGACCCAGAAAACACAGTACACACACTCTATTACCCTTGTTTTTGTGCAAAATTCATATTCTAAAATGACATAGTTTCCCTAATATCAAAGTCATAGCTTTGTGGGATATGGTTCTAATATCACAATTTTAATTTTAATGTTTATTTAAGAGAAAGTTGGAGTGAGTGCTCCAGGGCCTCCCTGGCACTGCATTTGAACTCCAGGCACTGCTTTTTGTATCTGGTTTTACATGGGGGTGGAGAATCTAACTCCAACCATTAGGCTTTTTAAGCAACACCCTTAAATACTGTGCCATTGCCCCAGGCCCCAATATCACATTTTTAAAATAAATGTTTTCTATCTTAAATTAGCCTTAAAACTATTACCACAGTTGTTGTATAACAATTGTTTTATATCTATCACAACATAGTCTTGACAATTTATCTACAACTTATTTCTACCATATCACTAGGAAATGGGAGAGGAGGAGCCATGTTCATCATTTTAAAACATGACTAGAACTCAGTGCTTAACTGTTAAACAAAATAACTGAATACGGTGTCATAGTCAGTCACACACCACTGGGATGAATCTTCAAACCAGACACAATTTGGGGGAGGAAAGTATTTATTGAAACTACAGATTGAGGGGAAGTTCTGTAACTGTGAAAGAGGCTGGCCCTCCTTCACAGGTCCAAGCAGAGAGAGAAACCCATCACCAACATTACACACAGAACCGCAAACAGGCAGATTCCAAGAAGATAATTTCTTCCCCTTTATATAGCCTTAGGGTGGGGTCTTGCAACCCTATCTCAGACTTAATGTCTTCCTGAGTCTCTGGAATTGCCTTCCTGTACTACCCTCCTAGGAAAGGATGTTTGTTTATTTACTTCTAGCTTCTTTGAGCTTCTTTACATCCTGCCCCCTACTGAGAGGCTGCCTTCCTGTAAAGATCCTCAGAGACCCACCCAAGATTACTTGAAAGGTCAAGTTCACATCAAAACTTAACCATCACTTATGGTAACAGGTAACATGTGAAACATTTGTATGACATGATAGGAAAAAAGGAAAAGAGTAAATAACTATAAAAAAAGCAATATTTGGGGGTAAATGTATCTCTTGTTTTCTTGAGACAAGCCCAAGTAGAGACCTCAGAAAGCTAATTATATAAGAAACTTGATGCTCGTTTAATTATGGATCTTTTTCTTATGTTGCTAATCTTTTCTGATTTCCAAAATCACAATTTTCTTTTATAAGCTTGCTCTAATATTCTAAACTCCAACTAAACAATATGTCAGGAGATACTGGGAGAAAGGTAAATTATGGCAGAGGACAATACTGTATTTTACTCATGTTGTCAGATTTGTTTGCAGGTTATGACAAACAGATTTTATAAAATTAGTGAAATGCATTTAGAAACTCACTTCTAAAAAAGTGATTTTGAACTATTTCATGTCTTCAACAGAACATTTGAAAAATAACTGGCAACAAAACAACATAAAATATGAATTACAAACTGGAATATTGAAGGAATGCTTCTAAATCTTCTACTAATAGTTGATGAAAAGTATGTCATTAGCCATTGTGTGTTGTTAAGAGGAATTTTAGCAATAAATTAGTTGGAAAAGTATTCTTTAAAAATCAGTTCAGGACTGGAGAAATTGCTTAGTGGTTAAGGTATTTACCTGCAAAGCATAAAGACCCAAGTTTGATTCCCAAGTACCCACATAAAGCCAGGTATACAGGTGGTGCATGTGTCTGGAGTTTGTTTGCTGTGGTTGGAGTGGCATGCCCATTATATCTGTCTCTGTCTCTGTCTCTGTCTCTCTCTCTCTCTCTCTCTCTCTCTCTCTCTCTCTCTCGAATATTTTTTAAAAAACTCAGTCCAGTCAAAGGCACAGTAGAATGGGACGCAGGTGCTGACCATCCTCAGTCTCCATGAGCCCTGAGCAGAGTGAGCATGATGTGAGGAACATGCAGAAAGCATTACACTGAGGAACTGGAACCTCCCTGCATCACAACCCACAGGTAGAAACTGCAGGACATCAGAGAAAATTCAGAAATTAACTTATTCTGGACAAAATGAGAGCCCCCTCGCTGACCAGAAATAAATAAATAAACCACTTTCAAATGTTAGAAAGGTTTATGGGAGTTAAATATAGTCAGTTGATTTTCAAACCTATTTAGAGTCAAAGAGTCACCTTGGCTAAGATGACAGAAATAAGACACTTGAATAGAAGTACTCCTTTGTCATGGAACACTGACACTGGTCTTGATCTTTAATGGAACACATAGATTTGTCCTTCAGAAAGTGGAATAGCAAGGTCCTGCAAGGTGAAACATTTCATCCTAGAGACAGGCTCCTTAGAAAGCACTAAATTAAAATATACACTGGCTAAGACTCAAGAGGTAATCAAGGCTGAGGACCTCATATGTCTCAGGGAGTTCCTGAAATTACAAGATTCACGAGGTCCCTCCCCATGGTTAGAAAAGGGATAAGAGTGCCATTGGAAGAGAGCTTCAGACATGTAGCTTCCACTGTCCTGGGGTCGGATTTTCCATGATGCAGCTGCTCTTGGAAGTAACCCCTCACTCCACTAAGAAACCCCAATAAACTCACTGTTTATCAAGAAGGACTTTGGTGTAATAATTTCTTTGCTCTGTGTTGGTGACATACTTGGGAACTCTTATCTCCTTAGAGAGAATTTAATGCAACAAAAAGGTAATTTGAATCAAAGATTTATGATGCTAAGAATTTAAGTACCAAAATTCCAGAAAGTAGAATGTTGTCTCTACGGATGTTTCACAAATAACTGTGTACAAGAAAGCACCAGTTTGTTTTGCATATTGCTTTGCTTGTCTCCACATTCACTTTATTCCTCCATTGAGCTCAGCCTCATAACTCTGATTTAGTCATACAAAATCTTTTGCTACCATAGTTCCATAGTTCACAGTGATTGCTTTGTGAAGAAGTGGCCTAAAAATTCCCAAATTTTTTGCAGTCTCTCTTCCTTTCTATTTTATAAACATACTCACATATACAAATGCACACACTATCACACTGTGTAACATACGAGATCTAGTATAGTACCTCAAGATTTCATGTGATTATGTAAATCAACAAATCTAAGTTTCAATAGTATCACCCCCATTGTGTACAAGAAATTTCTCTTATTTGATTTTTAATTAGACTATTCATCTAATCAGAATTTAAGTATCTGCTTAGACTGCATCATTTTTAAAACTTGAAAAAGTTAATTTTTTTGTAATGACTAACCTTAATGACAAAAACAAATAGGATTTTTGTGTATGAGTTGGATATCTTACATGGTTAAAATAATACATATATCTAAAGTGCTAAATTACTTCATTCCTATTTTAAAGTTTCGAGATTTTTAAAACCCTTTTTCATAAAAGATTCATATTTTAAAGTGACTTCATTTTTTAAAAATGATATTAAAATGGAGTAAATTAGAGTACGCAGTGTTTATATGTTTATTTGTGAAAACATCCACAGCAATATTGATCTAATTCCAAAACTCCAAGATTAAATGTGTCTCTCTCCAGCTATATGTTCCGTGGATAAATGCATCATTGGTCCTGGGTTTTAAAAGGAGACTCCATGGAAAATGAAGGAAACTCAAGTCAAGAAGACTTGAGACTTGGAGGTCAGCTCTTTAAAATCATGGCCATACTTTCCACATGAACAAGATTCACTAGACATTACCATAAATAACTCTGTCCTTCACGTGGGCTCAGCACTGTCTTTTTTTCTGTGGAAGCCAGGATGTGCCAGCTGCTTACTCATTCAGACAAAATGTCGCCGAGCTTCCTCTTACAGCAGAGATCTATTTAGCAGAGCTGCCGAGCCTCTCGTATGTTCTGATGCCACGGACAAGGACAAAAGCCTAGGATATTTTTTCATTAAGCACCATATGAGGACCTCTTCAAGGATGGACTCACACAAGAGGCTGATGAGATTATTTACACAGACGGGCCACCACTGAGTTCAAGTACAATATTGAATAAAGACACGCTTCTCAACCCACTGTGCTATAAAACTGAATTTAACATCCTGCTAGATCCATAATAAATAAAATATGTATTACAAGATAATACTGGCATAACTACTGTTTCAATCATTGCAATTAATGCACAAGAATAGCCTATAGAGCTCTGTACTTACTCTAGCATCATATATATGTAAAGAAACATCTCATTTGAGGCACAGGCTTGATAGCTGGGAGAGATTTTTTAACCTCCATTCTTGGATGTACTCATACATGATATAATTCATTTCCTGGAAGGTAAGAAAACTTATTTTTCTGTACTAATATTTGCAAGATAAGGGAAATAATTGCTTGAGTAAGGCTTTCTCTATCTTTCTTTCTGCTATTCTGACCTTCAGGGCAAGTTAGCAGAAAGAATGAAAATACCCCAATTAAGGTTCCATCAAAACACCTTCAGCTGTTCTCAAGAAAATAAATTAACACTTTCCATATTCCATTAGATACATAGACGATCTCTTTCTGGGCTTTTCCTCCAGAAGGCACATGTCATAACTGAAGTGTGGATGTGTTTGTGCTGCCATGGAGAACAGGTTGAGTAACATCAAGAGAAGTCAGTCAATGAGGACATGCTCATTGGAAAACAAAGACATTTTGTCTTTGACATTTGGGCTTTGTCTTCTAAGTGGCAAAGCACAGATGCAGTCTGTCCCTAGAGCATTTCAAAACTCATAGTCATGCAGTCCAGAGAAGTAAAGCAGCAGACCATTGACCTTGAAGCAAACACTCCTGAGAGTGATCAGAGCCAAAAGAATCTGTCCAAGTTTCCATGTCAAGACAGCAAGTGGAGTCTTACCAGAATGAATGCTGCAACTCCATATGTGACATCCATTGTTTAATTGAAACAAACAAACATTGTTTAATTGAAAGTGTTATGTGGGGCTAAAGACAGCACCTTTGATAGTGTTTGCCCTGCAAAGGATGAGAAACTGATTTTGATCTTCAGAACCCATGTACAATGCAATGAGGAGACAGAGGCGGGATGATCCCTGGGGCTTACTGATCTACCTATGTAGCCTGATGGGTGAGCTTTAGGCAAATGTGAGACTCTGTTTCAAGGAGGTAGATGGTGTGGCTGAGGACAACACCTGAGGGGGCCTCCACATGTATGTGCACACATGTGTACTTCACACACACACACAAGTAAATAATGAATAAAGTGTAACACCATTAAGCTAAAGAAATGATATCTGAAGTATCAATATCTGCATTAAAGAGATGAAAATGAATTTTAGAAACTGATGTAGTTGCACACACCTGGAATCTCCAGCACTTGGGAGACTGAAGCAGTAGGGTCTTCAGTTTGCGGCCAGCCTGGGCTATGGTATCAAGAGCGTATCTCCTCAGATATTGGTATAACTGGTATTGCACAAATCATACTTTGAGAACCACTTGTTTAAAAAAAATCATCCTAATACATATTTGTACAATATACAATGGCCTTTTCTCCCTGGGACCTATAACGAAGCACTTAACACTCCCCTAGCAAGCACCTACCTCACAGATCCCATTATTACCATTGAACTTGGATTCTGATTTGTGGAGCAAATTTCTGTCCCTGACTTTTTCCTTATTCCATTACCCAAAGTGAAAAACATTGTTGTTACCGCCAGAAGCCTAGAAAGTAAACCTTCCTTATACCCAGGAATGATTAACAGTCAATGTAACTTTGTGTTAATGAAAGAAATATAAAAAGGAAAAAAAAAATATAAGCTACTCTTGTGATCCTAATTTGGGGGGAAAAAGAAAAGTAGTCTACTTAACATTTGCAGATTTCTCACATGTTCTACCAACACCATGTTTCAGCTGACCATGTGGTATTTGTAAAGAGACAGTAAAACTGAGGTGATAAACATTGTTGGAGTGTGGAACTTTAGGAGGTGGAATCTTGCTTGAGGAAGTTGACCCCTGGAAGCAGGCTTTGAGATTTTGTAGCCTGGCCCCACCTTCTGTTTATGCTTTACTTTCTGCCTGGCAATGTGACTGTGTGTCAAGTGGGCTTCTCACTCCTGCCACCATACCTTCCCTGTCGTGAAACTTCCCCTTCAAACTGGAGGCTGAAAATAAACCCTTGCCTCTGTTTTAAAAAAATAAAGCATTAGGTCCCAAAGCAATAAAAACTATGTTTTTCAAGCAGAAGTGGAAAATAGAGAAGGATTTACCAAAGCAAGCAATGGAATTAAGAACAAACACACCATAACAGAGCAGATCAATGGTTTTCAGACTGTGGGCAATATAACAGAGATGCCCAGGGATATGGATGGGGAGGTTCCTGCATTTTTCTAAGACCTTCATCTCAGAAGTTATATGCTTTGAACATTCCTAACTTCTCCATCAAGATTGCCTGAAGAGTCATAGGACGGCAAAGACAGAGAATTGAGGAGAATAACTTGGGAGGATTAAAAGATACTTCGTTTTCATTTCTTTTTTCAGGAAAGGTGAATAGTTTGAACTAAAACACTCTTTACAAAGTAATGTTAGAATTTAACAAAGAATTGCTTTGTTTAATAGAACAGAGCCATATTCACTCCTTTGCCTTGCCCAGTGTTTAAGGTTAAAAAAAGAAAACTATCATCCAGGCATGGTTGTGGTACTAATTCTATCATTTTGGAGGCAGAGGAAGGTGGATCGCCATAAGTTTGAGGCCACTGTGAGACTAGATAGTGATTTCCAGGTCAGCCTGGACTAGAGTGAAGCCTTAACTTGAACAGAAACACACACACACACACACACACACACACACACACACACACACAAACACACACAGAGAGAGAGAGAGATAGAGAAAGAGAGAGAGAGAGAGAGAGAAAGTTATCAGAGTTCACTACTGCTAGGTATCTGAAGCAATAAGGAACAAAACTTGTCCTAGACTCGAAGTAAGAAGTGAAAGGTTTTGAATGAGGGGTAAGGGATGGGGGGAAGGGAATGGCTTAAGCTTGAGGGTAAACCACATTAGGTTCAAAAACATATAATCCTCACGAGCTCATTGTAAACTATTGAGGTAGTAGTGAGCGTCATCTGGCAAGAGGGGCCATGAGTGATAGGGGAGAGAGTCTAAGTCTGTGAATAATTTAGATCAGCCTGACAACCCCTGGTTCCAACCAATGGTTCCTTCCCTCATTGAGATGTTGACCAAAGCGACTCATGAGATTTCAACAACAAGACAGAATTATGTCAAAGCTCTTGGGTGCCCTCCCTAGGCCTGAGGCAAAACCCTGTTGCTGAAGAAACCACAGAAAGCCATCGACCAGCATGGAGAGACCCTTCAATGTCCGGAACGATATCCAGCCCCCAGAAGGCAGTTAATGTAGTGCTGGAAGGCACTGCACAGGCTGCCAGGGGAAAATGATCAACGACTGCTGGAGTAAACAGAGACCACCTACATGAAACACAATCTGGGGTCATGAGTGGGCTGACCACACCCCCTACTGGGAGAGAACATCGAACCAAGAAAGGAGCACTTGTGCAAGAGAGGAGCCTGGGCCTGGGGGAGACAATCAATAGCTTTCAAATTCAGTCAATTTTCCACTTACTGAGGGGGACCCCTTGTCTGGAACTTGGGATTCAGGGCGAAAGTCACCAGATCCCGTACTCTTGGGATCCCAAGACAAGATGCACTGAGGGAGCGATTGACGGGGAGGCTACTAGAAATAGACTCTAGGTAAACCAGGGATATGTATATTTGTTAACCTATATGGACCACACTCTCCGAAGGAGATTGTGCTTGTATTTTTCAGGATACAGCGAGAGAGCTGGGGCCCATCTAACCCTAACAACCGACCGTAGGCCGATGCCTGAGATTCTGGCTGGAGAGGAACCACCATAGTCATACCATGGAGGATCCATATGGAACCCAGCAGAGAATGACAGGAGGAACGAGGGACCCACAGCCACAGCCACAGACATTCAACCTACACAGGATAAGCCAGTGAGACAGAAACCAACGATCTTCAACACAAAGACCCCTAAACTCACAATCTTCTTTTTTTAATATTTTATTTATTCATTGTCAAGCAGAGAGAGATTGAGAGAGAGAGAGAGAGAGAGGAGAGAACACCAGGGCCACCACCTTGTGGGTCTGGTTTATGTGGGACCTGGGGAATTGAACCCGGGGCCTTAGGCACTGGAGGCAAGTGCCTTAACCACTGAGCCATCTCTCCAGCCCTAAACTCACAATCTTAAAGCAGCCTTAATACTCATCCACCATGACTCAGGGAACTATGTGGAAGAGGGGTCCAAAAGATTGTAAGAGCCGTGGTGGGGGAGACTATCCAGAGGCATGGCACCCTACAGCAACAACACACTTGAGCCAGGAGGTCCGGGCTGAGTACTAGGCTATCCAGGGCCCCCAGCCACAAGGACTGATCCAGATGGTACACAGAGGAGGATATCCAGCTGATTGGGGATGGGGAGGGGGGACATTGGGGAATTGGGGATAACAGCTCATTGTTTGGCCACTGAATAATGTAACACAGTATGGACAATAAATATATATTTAAATATATATATATATATGTATATATATATATATATATATATATATATATATATATATATATATATATAAAACCTCTAAGGGTTTAGCAAAGCAGATTTAACCACTGTTAAATTTATTTATACTCAAGTATTTATGTGCTCACTATCTCTAAATAACCCCTTTAGTGATACCTAGAATATCTCTGAAGCTTTGATCCTAAAAGATCTAATTAAAAAATCTACCCAAATCACTACAGATAAAAGGGATCCATTAGAAAATAATTTGAATGTATATGCATGTTTTCTGTGAGTGTTCTCTCTGAACACACACACACACACACACAGAGAGAGAGAGAGAGAGAGAGAGAGAGAGAGAGAGAGAGAGAGAGAGAAATACAAGGATGACCAGTATTGTATAGTTGACTACAAATCCAGCTGTCCATATTGGAAACCAAACCCATCACTTACTACTAACTATGAATGATGCTGGATCATTTTCTGCCACAATTTTTGCATATGAAAAATGAGAAGGGAAATAATATCTGCATCGTGTGGTAGGTGGAAGGGTTAAATGATTTCATCTATGTAAAGCACTTATACAAAAGTGTCAGGCACATAATATTTATAGAAGTTGACTGAGCTCATTACTTCAGATAGAAATATCTTGAAACATGCCAACTTCCCCTCAGTACTTACTTAAACCTCTTATATCAACTCTGAATGGACATAACTACCGAAATAGTTTCAACTGCTCCAAATTAGTCACGAGTTTCGTGCTGTGACGAATGCCCTTCCAGAAGGAAAATGATGTGTCAATAAATGTTTGTGCATTTCATCTTAAAACTGTGGGGCTGGAAAACACAGTTTGGGAAAAACAATCAAAACAAAGACATTCAACGGCTTGGCCATTGTTATGCTTGGGCTGTGGTACTGAACAGGGAAATACATCCCAAAAAGTCTCCTCTCAGAACAGATGTTTCAGCGGCACCAAGCTTAGGGCATCCTATTGTAAAATGGCAGCAAAGAGGCAGCCCACAGTTAAACTGCTCAGCCTTGTTTCTGGATGTGTTCCCCTCCACACAAGCCCAAAAGGCTTCTCAGATACTCAGAGAGCCTACACCTCTCCTCCAACCAACAATGAACATCTCTACTCAAGGTCTCCATCTCCAAGATCATCATGGCAAAGCATTTTTTGAGGATTCTTCAGCTACTGCATAAAAGGAAAAATGAAAAGTCGATTGTAGATCAGGATTAATGAGGAGACAAAGTATTTGATCAAAAAAAAAAAAAAACGCTTCAGGAACTATAAACAGGGGACTGGCTTTCATAGGCAAGGAGGAAATTCTATCTGAAAGTTAATTCAAAAGAGAAGAAATAAATAGTCAAATGAAAGACACACACTTGACTACATACACAACCCTCTCTAATGCAAAAATCAGCACTGACTTGAGTAAGTTACCAGCCAATCAAAGTGGGGAGATTTCAGATTCAGACAGGATGGGTCAGAATCTTGCTTCTGCTACTGGTAAGCTAGATGAGCTGGAGCCACAGATGTAATTACTCCAGAATTTAGCCTGATAAACGGTTTAAAGGGGATGATGCATGGTAAAATTCCTGGAGCTGTGAGCACTCAATAAATAATAACTATTAATATGAAAAAAACACAGTTTGTAAAATTAGTATCACTTTTTCAGCTTATCTAATCGGTTTAAATGATCATAAAAGAGAATAAAAGAGATAAAACAGGGCTCCATTAGTAGGAAGGATTTGTTGCTGTAAGCACGGAAAGCCTTAGATCAAACTTGGAGAACCATTTCTAATGATGCCAATGATTCAGGGGGAAGAAAATCTTTAGTCTTTGATGCTAAGAAACAGTAATTTAACTGAAAACAAAAGGATGAAAAACTAAGTAAAGTTAAGCCTGAGTTCATTTGTTACCGTTTCTACCTAGTCTCCTATGCATCCATACATCTTATGAATATTCCCCCTCTCTCTGTCTCAATGTGTGGCCACTATAAAGAGTAGAGTCAGCATTCTGTCCTTTAATTTATAATGATATATCCAGCTATGTTTTACTCTATGATAAACTTATCTACTGTACTTACTCTTTTTTTAAAAGCACTTGATACACTTTCATTTTGGAGAATTACAATTAGAGATATTTTTTTAAATCTGTCTACTTCTTACTTATTTCCTCAACATTTAAAAATATAATGTGTGCAAATATATTAGTAAATCAGATATAGCATATCATATATATGTTCATTTCTCAACGTTTTTATATTTCTTGTATACATAATAATAAATAAATATTTTACCCACATATATAGATATATATTTATATAAAACTCTGTACCAATATATTATATAATATAGAATTCTATGGACCCAATTGCTAAGACATATGCATGGTTAATTCTGCTTATAATTTCTTTTGTGACATGTTTCAGAAATGTGTTTCCATCTGTGATGGGTGAATTTTGATGGTAAATGGCAGGGTTTCCTAGGGATTCATCTGAGACTTCTTTTGAGATATGATATGAAAGTAGGCTTTTCTATAAAGGAATTATATTAGTTCTGGGTGGTATCTAGGGACATCGCTAGTCCAGAACAACCATTTTAAATTAAATCTTGGCTAGAGGTTTACAGTACACTGAGGCAGTTTTCATTTGAGATCTAATGCCAACTGAGGGTTGACGGGAGTTGAAAATTTTTAGAGCAGTTTTTCTTTCCTTCTTCACTTGCTGCTAAAGTTTGGAACAGTTTCTTCATCGTCTCTTGGGGATGAAAGAATGGTTTATTTCTAATTCGTCTAAAGGCTAAAGTACAACTCTTTAAAGTCTTGTCTTTATGGGAATGGTCTCATTAACCTTTTCACTTTGGGCTTTGTCTTCCTACATTTGGGAAACATTGAAAACTACTCAAATTCTGCTTAGGAAAATAGCCTGAAGGATAAAAAAAAGCCAGCTTAATACTTTTTCTTTTAAATCTTTTTTTTAAAGCTAAGAATATAAAGTATAAAACCATAGCCAAGCTTTCTAATACTGATGAAAAAAATCAAAAACTAAAAAATATCCAGAGATTGTTTTAAAAGCTTAAAGATCAGCAACTTGATTCCATGCTACCAAGAGCTACACAACAGAATATAGCGAGCAGATGTAGAAAGCATTCAGCCTCTGGATAATTTTCTCAGTAGGTCATCAAATGGCCCTTAGCCTCCCTGAAACAATCCATGAAAAATTTGTGAAAGTGTGTCCAAGATACATTTTCCTCATTTTAAAAGGAATAACATTAACTTTCACACACACAAAAAAAATCTTTGATGCATGACTAGAGTTGTTTTCTACTATGTAACACAGTTTGAACTGTTTCTGATTCAGCCTTTTGTCTTTGATTAAAAAGTTGAATGTTCAATATGTTATAAAAACAAATATTGATAATAAATGTGGATAATATTTGGATGCCCATTTTAAAAAAAATAGCAAGAAAAAGTATTCCTGATGCAGTATTTTTGGGTATCAGGAGTTCCCCCAGATTTATGAACCCCAAGTTTGGGTTCTGTCCTTATCTTTAATGGAGAATAATAAAGATAGATTCAAGAAGGTAAAATTCTGAAATACTGAGTTTATTTGGGGAGAAATCACAAATTGTGGAGTTTATTTAAGGGAATCAGAATCTGGGAAGGAAGGCGAGAACATGTTCTCATGTGGAAAACACATTTAAGAAAGATGGAATTTTAGGTAAAAACTGCAGTAAAGCCTCAAACACGTGGAAAGCTAGAAGAAGCGGAGGCTTTCAGGGTAGGATTGGAATGGGACCATGAATATGTGGAAGGTGGAATTGAGGAGAAACACAAGTGGCATTTCTGTATGCTTCCTTGTGGAGGGAAGTCGAGAGCCACCTAAGAGAGTTCAGGGGGGAAGAGCTGAAGGGAAATATACCTAGAAAAATCACACATGGCATCCGCCAAGTTCTTTCCCATGGAGGGAAGCTAAGAGAAAGTTAGCATGGTAGGTCCAGAGTGTGAATACACACTTGGTGGATTCAGACAACACAGGAAGGTTATATATGTAAGTAAGAGCAAAGCTGCCCCAACTGTAAAATAAAGACAGGCAAAGAGGTTTAGATGAAGAGACAGGGCTATGCTTTCCCATCCTCACCCTGCCAGGAGCTGATCACATGAATTCCCTGGAGAGAAGAGAGAAGTGAGAGAAAGGAGAAGGGACCCCCACTTTTATAGTGTCAGATTCAGGTAGGCAGGGGGAAGGCCAGATTGGTTAATAAATTTGGAGTGTGGACGCAAGAGTCAGCCCACACCTGAGCCATCTGGGGTCTTAGTGAGCTACACTGGAATGCAGGAGGCATCATAGGTAGACACAAGTTCCAGGTCTGCCAGGAGAGAAGGCAGGTTGAGTAGCATTTCTTGCTTCTCTTTGGGCCTCAATCCCTGACTGAGACTCCTAAAAGCAGGTAGCTTTCTCCCCTTCTCTCTCACTCCCAGTAATAAGACAGTTGTGGACTAGCTCTTTTAAACTGGAACATTGGTAAGCGCATGGAGCCTAGAGAGATATTTATATAGTATGATGCTAAGGTTGATAGAGAGTTATATTGATAATTCATGGTTACTTAAAATCAGACATATGGTTAAACTGATTAAAATCATTCATTTGAGCTGAATGTGGAGGTATACAACTTTAATCCTAGTACTGTAGAGGCAAAATCAGAAGGATCTTGAGTTCAAGGTTAGCCTGAACTCTATAAGGAGTTCAAGGCCAGTATGAGAGATATTCTAGACCTTTCAAAAAAAAATCATCACGCAGGCTAAAACTGTTAGAAGCAGATTTCTCCATTTTTGGACCCTGATAGGTATTTCATTGTGAATCTTTGTTTTCTGAAATGACCCAGACCACCCATCCAGATTATCACTGACCCTAAATGACTCATACCACCTATCCTGTTATCACTTTATTGGGATGGCCCAAACCACCTTCCCTTTAGATATCACTTCCCTGAAGTAGCACAAGCCTTGAGGCAAAGTGGCCCTCTCTGCAACCAGAGCATTCCAATGACATCACTGCCCTGTAAGTGTCCCCTACTCTATAAGGGAGGTGGCTTCTGGTGTGCCTTGTCAGAGCCAATCTCTGGCATTCCTTGAATAAAGCCTTTCTCTATTGATCAGCTGTGTCTTCATTTCTTAAGAAAACCATAACCCATTCACAATTATTCCACAACAAAATACAATTTGATAAAACCTCCTCAGAGCTGTTCCTTTGTTTTAAGTATATAAAGTGCTAACATTGATAATGTCTTTATTCTGAATTTTGACCAAATGATCTTTTAGTAAAAAAAATGATTTATTACTGCTTTCATTTCCTTCCTTATACATACCATATTTCAGTATAATAATTCTCAATTCCTATCAACCTGCATGTTTATTCTTTAAACCTCATCTCTAATTTTACTTTTTCTTTTCTAACTAAAGTCCTATTTATTCAAACTGAAAAATTTATTCAAAACATTACAATTTTCCCTAGTCACATTCCATGCTATGGAAAAATACATTGGCTTATTTCTGACTCTTTTTGGGTTTTATCTTTTGCAATTTCATCTCTAAATATTCTGTATAAAACAAATCTATTGGCTGTATGACCTTGTACATTTAGTTATCTGAGGTCCCATTCTTTTCTGTAGCTGCCTCTTATTAATGGAATGAGAGTCACATACAGTTGCAGAGTGAGCGTATTACAAGAATGAAATACTCTGTATATTTCCATTGAAACTAATTAAAATGCTTTTTAATCCTAATTATAACTATTGATGAAGTTTAGTATATGTGAGCTATTGCAAAATCATTCATAGTGGGCGTTTTTGCATAAGCAAAACTCTGAAGAACTGTGTTGTAACAGTACTTCAGGAAGCAGAAAGCAGAATAATACAATGCTGGCTCTTAGCTCCTTATACCTTTTGAGGGCCAGTCTGGGAATCACAAAGTCCTTTGAAAGGATAAAGGAGACAGACACTGAGGATACCCAACACAATCTAAAGCAGAAATCCAGAGATGCGTAAGACCTCAACAGAAAAACAGACCTAAAACTCAACCACCATGACTCAGGATTCTGAGGTGAAGAGTGGTGGAAAAAATGTAACAATGTGATATCAGAGAGGCAGGAGGAGGATTTATCTGTTCTTGTAAAGTTGAGGAAACTGCTTCTATTTTCATTAAATACACACATTTTTTGTTTCATCATGTATTTAAAAATGATCATGTAATAGGGAGAAGTGCAATTAGCTAGAAAGAAAAATATTAGATGTTTTAACTACTTATTGTTAAATTTATGTAAGAAAAAAATCAAAAGGAAGAAATCAAATGTGAATAAATCTGTCATACACATGTGGGAAAGAAAGCTATCCATCAGCAAAATGAACACAAATTAATGATTTATCAATAAATAATAAAGGCATTTATCATGGAAATCCCAATATAAGAATCTCCTCTTATCATATACATATTCTTTACAAGGACAAAATGGCATTTCATTTTATTATGTCTTAAAATCATCTCTGAGCTAGGGCATTGGCAAACAACCTGGTAAAATAAGAATCACACTGGATGGTCTACATGGAAATTCATGTTAAACAGTAGATTATTTGGAGAGAGATGGAAATTATCTTTAAATTTTCTAATTTTACCTTAGAAGTAAGTAGATTATTTGTTTATTCCAATTTCTACACTTATAGGAAAATGAGAGAAATCAAGTATTATAAACATGAAAGTATGGATGCAAAATTAATTTCTAGTAAACTAGGCATTTTTTACATTGTCTGACTACTATGCACCATGAACTAAAGATCCATAAAGAATTTTTGAATAGTCTTCCAATTTAGCAGGCTAATTAAGAAACAGATTTCCCACTTTACTCTTAAATAATGTCAAAGAATGAAGATTTCCAGAACTCATATTGAAACACTTTAATTCCCTTTTATGTCAAGACAGCCTTTCTGATGTTAACTGAGATTTCTTCCTCAATTCAAGGCCATTTATTTTACTTTGACCTTGATGTTGACAGAGAAGTGGAGTGCAGAGCTCTATAATGGCCATTTATATATTAGAGCCAATAATTAAGTCAACCTCTTAGCCCTCTATCCTCCAGGGTAGATAGACCTCTTCTTTAGCTTTTCTGAGACCAAATCAATCATTCTCTTTTCCCTCCTTTTCTGTCTCTCCCTTGCTTTAGTATTCTCTCTTCAGCTCACTCACATTTTAATGAGAAGATCATAACCACTGACTATGACAGCTCAGATTTTTATAGCTCTTGTTTTTAGGTGTATGCAAATATACTGCTTATTTTTAAATATTACAGTTTTTCTTTAATGAAAAAATCCCTTTCCTATGAGACAGTTGAGAGGTAGCAGGGCCCTTAAAGTAAAAGTGAGGAATGCCTTTGAACCTATAAGGAATAATCTTTTCCTTTTTCCCTCATCTCTTTTCCCCTAAAACCTTTGCAGAGGGTGTGAATAAATACCCAAACATAAGACGTGGCGCCTGGTCTTTTCTAAGAAGTGGGATTACGCTGGTTCCTTAAAACTGTGTGGCACCTAGATGCCTGCCTGATCCCGACAAACCAGTTCAACATTCATCCAGTAAACTCCACAAAAAGACCTAAATCTGGGTTTCTACGTGGGCTTCCCATTTCTTGGAAACCCTTCCTGCTTCTTGGGCAGGAGCTCTCTCCTCTTCCCTTCGTTTAAGCTCTATCCTTACAAGCTCTATAGTATCACCTTTCTAAATGTAACTCTAGATCTGTGGATGTCGTTCATCAAAATTTATAAAACAAGAACTCAGAGGCCACTGACTCAGTAGAGCTTTGTGTTACTGTGAGTGCCTGGCACCCTAACTTCTGCATTACTGTCCATCCAAGAGCAAAGAAAGACTCTTTCACTCCCATACACCCCAAATTCCCATTATCACCTAGTATGTCTGAGAAGATTTTAAGATCAATCCTATTTCTTATGAAAGCATTAGCATAAAAGGAAAACATCCTAGAAGAATATGGAATCCCAGCTCTGACACCCAGGAGCCTCAACATATGCTTAATGTTCCTTCGTGTGAACTGGAGATAATACTGCCCCCATTGTAGTGATGGGACAGTTAAAGGAGATAGTAAGTGGGTGACTCCTGGCAAACCCTCCAAGAGCAATGGATGCTCTTATTAGCTCTTACTGTCCTGTCTACCTGACTGAAAATTCAACTGTTTTATATAATTTCATGTGCTTTAATCAATCAGTGTATATATTAGATCCCACATTTGCAAATGTGCCAAAGAGGACAAAATAGAGCTTGTTTCACCTCATTTGATAGTATGTAGCCAATTGAGAAGGGAGAAAGAAATGCTGAAGGAAGATCCTATTTAGAAGAGAAGGAAATGGAAAGACTTGATAAACAGGAGGCTGATGGTGCCTGAGGCAGGGGAGGGAGGAGATGGCAGATGACAGGGCGGCCCCATGAAGACCAGGGTCTGGGATTAGGCCACATGTGACAGACAATAAAACAGAATGTCTGGGCAGAGTGATTGGGCAACATAATCCCCATTCACCCTCTGGAATTATCATGGAATTACTAATAAAAGTTCTTTTTTTAAAATGCTTTTTAATTTATTTTCAAGGAGAGAAAGAGAGAGAGAGACAGAGAGAGAGAGAGAGAGAGAATGAGAAGAGAGAAGGAATGGGTGCAACCACAGCATCTTGCCAGTGCAAAAGAACTCCAGATGTATGCACCACTTTATGCATCTGGCTTTCCAAGGTTACTGCCAGCCCCATCTCAAAGTTCTTAATGTTCCTGTAAACATACTGGGCCTTTTCCTCTGATGTAGCATAATGGCATTTTTGTAACCCTGCCTGGCCTGTAACTCACTCTAAACCAGGCTGCCCTTGAGTTTTCAGTGGTCCTCCTATCTCAGAGATTTCAGGTGTGTCCCACTATGGCTTCCCTTACATTTTCTGTGGATTGGCTCCACAAATTCTTATCATATGCCTGATATATACAGACAGTATAATAAGTGCAAAAAATTATCAGGGGAAAAACTACACTCAAAGAATGAAAATGGGTAGTCAATACTAGAGTATTACTGGAGTAAGCAGCATATTGCATAATGATTGATCTATGTTCTTCATTACTGACTTGCTGTAGAGAAGCAGGATTAATGGTGGGGAATTGTTCAAGACCCTACTGCAGTACTGTGGGAGTGACAAAGACCAGGATTGCCACAAAGGTGATGGTGAGAAGAAGTCAGATTCTGGGAAGGTTTGATATCACAGATGGTATTTCCTGACAGGGTGAGAGGATCAAGGATAGCCTAAGAAATTGGAGTGCTATGCAGTGAGGTTACTCATGCCATAACTCTTTTTGAGATATATATATGTATTTGTGGTTATAAGTAAAAGCTCTGAATTAGAACTTGGATTTATTATCAAGTCTTTTCTATTTGCTAGCTATCTGCCTTTGGTAGTCACTTAGCCATGTCTCATTTTTCATAATAAGAACATAAATAACAATATATTCCAAGCTTTCCATTGGGAGTAAATGGTATAATACATATGAAGCATTTCACAAATTATCATATATGTATACATATATGTATATAATTGCTCGTTGAAAGGTATAAATTAAAGCTATGCTTGTTATAAGTATTTTAATTTCAAATATTTTGTGTCTATCATGTTGCAGTTATGAAAGAATGGTTTGGCTTGTTGTTACTATGGAACTAAGGTGCCATGTCAACAGACATTACATGTTCTCATGACTCACGTGGTATTGTGGGTAACAAGTCTGGAAAACAAGGTATGATGCAAACAAATGAAAGATTCATCTTTTTTATTCATTTATAAAAAGGCCAAAACAATGTGCATGTGTATTACTCTTATCTATGCAAAGGTTTTGAAGCTTTAGGTCTGGGATATATTGACAACATCTTGCAAACTAAATTATCATCATTACCCTTTTTTAAAAGAATATTTGTTCACCATGAGAATTATGGATTTTTCTCTACTCTATGTAATACCTACTTTGTCTAAAAAAAGAAAAGACAAAAGAAAAGGTAAGGAAAGGAAACTCTGGATAAGTAGAATTAATATTGTGAAAATGACAATACTTCCAAAAGCAATTTACAGACTCGAGGCAATGCCAATAAAAGTCCCATTTTCATTCTTTCATTCTTTACAGACACAGAAAAACATAATCCCAAAATTTATTTGGAATGGCAAAAGGCCCCAGAGAGCCAAAACCATACTATAATAATAATAATAATAATAATAATAATAATAATAATAACTACTCAGGAGGTATCAACATTCCAGACCTAAAGATATACAACAAAGCCATAGTAACAAAGACATCATGGTATTGGCAAAAAAAAAAAAAACAGACACAGAACAGTAGAACAGAATTGAAGACCCTGCTCTTCTCACTGACAAAATGATAGCATCTTCAACAAATGGTGCTGAACAAATTAAATGTAAAAAATTAAATGTAAGAAAATGAAATTAGGCCCACTCCTCTCACCATGCACAAAAATCAACTCTAAATGGATCAAAGACAACATAAAACCTGAAACTCTGAAAACCCTTGAAGAAAAATAGGAGGAACTCTACACAAGATAGGAATAGGGAAAAACTTTCTTAACAAACCTCCAGGAAGTGCAACAATCACTCAACCAATAGGAATCTCATCAAGCTAAAAAGCTTCTTAACAGACAAATGCCATACTCAGGGCCAACAGACCATCATCAAATTGGGAGTTAACCTTTGCCAACCATAACTAAGACAGAGGTCTAATATCTAGAACTTAAAAAGAACTCCAAAAAAAAATAATTAAAAAAACAAACAGCCCTCTCACAAAATGGGGCAATGGACTCATCAGACAATTCACAGAGGAGGAAACATAAATGGCCAATTCTCAAGAAATTGTTTAATATCTTTAATCATCAGAGAAATGCAAATCAAAACAACAATGAGATTCTACCTTACTCCAGTCATAATGGCAATCATTAAAATTCCACCACCAATAGATGCTGGTGAGGATTCTGAGAAAAACCAACCATCACTCATTGCTTGTGGGACTTCAAACTGGTACAACCACTATAGAAAGCAGTGTGTAGGCTCCTGAATAAGATGGATATAGAGCTACCAGTGGACCAAACTGTCCACCTACTAGGCATCTACCCTCAAGATACCTCACCTCAGCACAGAGACATTTGCTCAACCATGTTTACAGTGGCTCAATTCATAATAGCTAAGAGTTGGAATCAAACAAATGCCCATCAACGGATGAACGGATATCAAAGGTTTGTCCCCTTATATATGGTCCCTCAACAGGTTAAGATTGAACAGCAAGAAAACCTGACAGATGAATTGAAAGACAGTCAAAGGGGACAGAAGGAATTGGAGGGGGGAGGATTATACACTAATTTAAATGAGTAATGAATCAATACCATAAAATCCTTTTATTCACATACCAAGCTCTCAAGGAAGCCTTGGTCATCACCTGATAAAAGGGGCCCTGAGTAGGGTAGGAGGAAGCCTAACCCCAAGACAAATTGCTCTGGCCTGTAACTCCCTGTCCCAATCATTGGTCACTTCCCACACTGAGCTATTGATCAAAGAGACCCACACAGTCTCCAAAACAAGACAAGTTTATGTCAAATTTCTTGAATAATTGCCCCAAGCCAAATATAAGACCCTATTTCTGAAAATACAACATACTATCATCACACAACATCAAGCAACCCTGATGGACCCAGAATGGTAACAAGCCCCCAGATAGTAGCATGTGTACTGCAGGAAGTCTTAACATGTGCTATCAGGGGAAATTGGCAAGTGATATTCAGAGATCAGAAATCATTGATATACAATGCTGATAGATGTTATGAGAATGCTGAGGACACTACTATATGCTAGGGACCAACAAGCCAAGAGGTGCTCATCTGTGCAATATTGGCGCTAAACCTAGGTGAATAATCAATGGCTTGCTAATAGGCTTAGAGATATGTTAAGAGACAAGGTACCCTTAACTGTAACTAAGATCCATGGAAAACTTTTGGGGACCAAGAACATAGGCTCCTTGGAGAATTCACCACTTACCAGAGATCTAGAGAGAGTCAAACCCATTAAAATCTTGCCAAGTTAACAATGTTCATCTCATTTAACCTACACTGATCTCACTCTCAGTTGGAGAATGATGTTTCAGAAGGCAGTGAGAAGAGTGGACAACCCAATTCCATCAACACGACCTGAGATGATGCCTGACAGGAGATGAATCACCCCTAAATTATGATATAGAGCCCAAATGAAACCTTTGAGGAAGTGGTGAGATGAATAAGAGACCTACTTCCACAGCAAGTCAGATAACCTGTGTAAGGATAATAGAGACAGACACTGAGGATACACAACACAATCCAAAGCAGAAATACTGAGACTTTTAAGACCTCAACAGTAAAGCAGACTTAAAACTCACCCACGGTGACTCAGGGATCTGAGTGGAAAAGGGGGCAGAAAGATTGTAAGAGCCATGGTGGGAGAGAATATCCAGAGATATTACCCTCCTCATCAACAACACACGAAGAAAAAAATAACTGGCTACCTCTTCTCTAGTCCATAACCCCCTATCCCATGATCTAGTTCAGCAAGCCCAATGAGGAGGACCCCCCACAGGGAAATTGAAGTACAATCACAAGACTTGCTTATATAATGTATCTAATTATTGACATATATATACATATATAAATACCAAAATTAATATGTGAATTTCAGAAAACTGTTAGTGAATTTGAAGGACACTTTAAAATGCTGAAGTCATTTTAAAATTTGTTTTTCTTTTGAAGCCTGGAGAAACCTTTTCCACCTTGTCATCATATGCAAATTTAATGAGCATTCACTCACTTTCATCATTTAGGTCATTGGGTCATTGATTCTTATTTATCTGTGTGCTTTTAGAAAAGAGAGACTGTCTCAATCCATCTCCTCCAGCCCTTCTTGTCTATGGATAGTATAAAATTATTTCCATTACAGCTATGCAATAAAAAGCATCCTAATTTTCAAATGGCTATTCAAATAGTAAACAAACATTATTTTTCCAGTTTTAACTTTTAAAAATAGAGCAGTATTCTAATATTTTTCTCTTCTAATTCCAAAAGTTTACATGTAATTTCATAAGCAAATTATATATATATATTATATATATATAGAGAGAGAGAGCCATGGGACTATTTATTGATGAAAATTTATTCAAAGTCATTCATTTTCAAACTCAAATCCTTAAATATCAGTATATAATATACTGGTTTCTCTTCTTTATTTCACTGTAACCTCTGCTTACCTGTCACAGACTTCTCAATAAATTATTTAAAGTACAATGAAATTATAATTTAGGAAGAATAATAAAAACAAAAGTAGAAATAATTAGGATAATTATCAAAGAAATAATTGCAGGTGATGATAAGCCAGCAGAACAGAGATGCAATAAGGGGTTGACTGGTGACAGAGGGTAATGTTGACTAGTAACGTATCCCCAGGAAATGGCAAGCCTTCTATATAATTTCTCAAATATCCAAGAATAAAGTGGCTTACCATTCCAACTATAAGTTAATGAGTTACTTCATATTATTCACATACAAGATTTCTGATTCTGAAGACAAACTGAAGAACTAGACAAAAATACTAGATACTAAACACTAAAGCCTGATACTGATTATCAATGTGAGTCTCTGAGATTTCAGCCCAAATGTTCCCATATTCATTCTACACTCACACTGGAAGACTGTTTTTTAGATATACAACCAGCAACAGTGCTATTAGAGTCTCTCTATAGTGTTGGATGTTTGATTTGGTATTATGTGGGTGAATCCAGAAAATGAATGCTTATCAAGAAAGCATGATGAATAGGTAGACAGAAAATCAATGACAATATAAATGACTTAAACAACTCTGCCCACAAACTTGGCCTAATCGGCACTTAGAGAACACTCCAGCCATCTCCATTGGAAGGTGCATTTCTTTTGAAGTGTATACAGTCTATTTACAAACAAGAATTTCTGGATAGTAAAAAAGGCCTTTTAATAAATCAAAGAATATTTAAGTCATATAGTATGTATTCATTAACCACAACAGAAATAAGTTAGAAATAAATAATAAAAACTTTTCTAGAAAATTTTAAGTACTTGAAAGATGAAAAATACTCTGAATAATCAATAGAGCAATGAAAATTAAGTACTATATTAAAAATCTCTTCATGTGAATGAAAATGAAACCTCAGTATAAAAACTATTTTCACTAACTGCCATCTGGGGGTTGGTTACCATTCCAGAACTCGCTGGGACTCTCGATGAAGATCGATGGTATTCTGCGATTTCTTCAGCAACAGGATTTCGTCTCAGACCTGGGGAGGGTGTTCAAGAGCCTTGACAGAATTCTGTCTTGTTTTTGGAACCTCATGGATCACTTTGGTCAACAGCTCAGTGAGGGAAGGGACCGGTGACTGGAACCCGGGCTTTCAGACTGCTTAATTATTCACCGATTTAAACATTCTCCCCTGCTAC
>PVHP010003286.1:0-79665 GCA_004024765.1 Zapus hudsonius
CAGAATGAAGACAAAGGGTGGGTCTGAACTCCCCACCAAACCTGTTTTCAACCTCGGCCACCGTCTGTCTGCGCAGGGACTGCCTTGTCTTCCTCCTTTTCCTTCTCTCCCGCTTCTTCGCCCTCCTTCACCACATTGTTCGTGTCTTCCACCACTCTGTCCATCCCTGGCTCCTCCAGCTCTTCTCAGTGGGACTCAGACTGGTTCTGGTCTGTGATTCCCTTTCTAAGTCCTTTCTGAGAAGCGCTTGAAAACACGTCTCCACTGGACAAGTCGCCGGCCTTGTCTCCGGGAGGCACCGCTTAGACGGACGCGGCCTGGAGCCACGTGAGCCGCGAGCAGCACGGCTGCTAGTGATCGAAGGCGTCCCAGGTGAAAGCAAACACACCACACGAACAAGCCGCTGGCCCCTTTTCCCAGTTGGATCGACAGCTTCCTTCTTAAATACGACTTCCCTAGGGACCCTTCCTTCCTCTGTTGCACTCTATGAGCCCACTGACCTAAGTGGGGCTTCCTTGTAGCGCTGTGGTCCTTGGCCGGTGAGCTTCGAGGCCTGCAGTTCTTTGTTCAGACTTTCAGAGGCTCCACATTCACCAAAAAGACAAAAATGTAGTGAAGTGGCAACTTCATACTATGTGTTAAATAATTATAAAATAGCACTGTCTGAAAAGGATGGGCTTGGATTTTTTGCTTATTTGTTTATTCATTTTTCTTCAAGAGAGATAAGTTCCCAGGTTGTAAAGGAAAAGAGATTTAATGTCTTAAAAACTCTACATTTGTGGCTCTTGTGCTTGGTGTCCAATTCATTCTTTTGGAGTAGAGACGTTGTTATTAGCAATATCAAAATGAAGAGTTGGGATGACGTCCCATAAACAATAGTTTTCAGTCTTTAAGACAGCTCTGCTTCGTGCCAGAGGCACACCGAGACATGCTACCATTGCTCTGTGAGTAGCCACTCTCACCTCAGACAGACGGTGACAGTCTAAGCTGGTAGTAGATGGGAAGATCTCTATTCAGAAGTGTAATTGTAACCTTTGTCGTACCTTTTCCGTGCCATTCCAAGTGCATGTTAATTCTTATTGGGAAATCAGTTTCACTTATGAAAATTGCATGTCTATTTACCACCTATTATGAGCAGACTTTCTATTAAGCTCTTATATGTTGCCTTGTTCAATGCTGGTTGCAGTCTTATAAAATGAGTCATTTTGATTATTGCAAATTGGTAAACTTAGGATGTAGGAAAAATGTTTAGTAAGACTCAGAAATCAAAAATACACTTTATTTATTAAATGTATCAGTTACTTCCTCGCTGCTTTGACAAATACCTGGTCAGAGGCACCTAAAGAAGGAAAGGGTTTTTAATTCAGCATCAATTTCCAGGGAGGTACATTCGCTCAAGGCAAGGAAGACCTGGCTCCTCACACTGCGGTCAGGAAGCAAAGGGGAAACAGGAAGTGGGGACAGGATACAAAATGTTAAGGCTGTTCCTAGCCACCCACTTTCTCCAGCAAGGCTCCACCTCCTGAAGCGTCACAAGCTGGGGCCCAAGTGTTGAAGCACATGAGTCTATGGGGGACATTTCGCACAAAGCACCATGGTGGCACAAGCTGTACCCATCACTCTTCAAAGCGCTCATACATTGTCTACACGATGTGAATATGGGGCAGGAGAAGGGAATCATGGCCCTGGATCCTTCTTCAATTCTATAGTTTGTAATACATGGAATTTAATTTTTAATATTTATTTATTGAATTTGAGACAGAGAGGAGAGAGAGAGAGAGAGAGAGAGAGAGAGAGAGAGAGAGAGAGAGAGAGAGAGAGAGAGAGAGAACGGGCATGTCTGGGCTTCCAGTCACTGCAAACGAACTCCAGACGAAGGTGCCACCTTGTGCATCTGGCTTTACATGGGCCCTGCTTCCTGCTTGGCAGGCAGCTGCCTTCACTGCTAAGCCATCTCTCCAGCCCCAAGTTTAATATTTTTTGTCCACCTAAATTTGACCTGCCTTGTGATTCCTGATGCTCGTATTTCATTGGCAGCTACTTGAACCTGATCCAGACCAACGGTTTTCTCACTTGACGGACATCCAGAACTTCCCTTACACGAGCACTATGAATTGGGATGCAGTTTTGCAGAAGAGGCTCATTCCTGGCTTCATTCCTGACGTGAGTCCGTCTTTGCAAAGTCCTAACAGCTTTCCACTAAGTGCCCGTTGCTCTGTGCACCAAGGTACCCACTGTCTCATTGATGATCACACCTGTGTGGCAGGAAAGCCCAGACATGGTTTTCGGGCGAGGATATTGACGCCCACATTCATGGAGCAAGCTGGTGACAGAAAGTCAGTACTGCTTGCAAGTGGCAAACTGGATTCGAATCTAGGCTCATTTACATCTGGGGTGTGGATCATGACTTTTTGTGATCTAATTTTATTGGAAAGAAATCCTGTCCATGAATCTGGCGGGTTAGAATGTTTGCTCTGTAGTAAAGAATTAGTCAGTGGTGTTCATGGAGGTCTGGGAGTCAGAAGACTGAACCCTTTTGAGGTAAAGGCAAAAAATTGATTTGTGCTGTTCCATCTTCAGTTAGTTTCTATAACGGATCTGGACTTTTATGGTCTAACAACCACAGGAAATAATTCCCATCAGCAGAGCACCCAACTGAGGAACTCTATGTCCCAACTCAGACTGCCACTAACATTTAGGACAGGGCCCTAGTGAGGCCTGGGGCTCCTTCTCTCTGCCAAGGATTTGAGCTGCGCCTTAAGGTGTGGAACACTGCCAAGAATAATGTGTGGAAACAACCTTGAGATTTCTCCTCTGGCCCAATTCAGGCTCTAGCGCCGCGTGGGAGTGTTCCTGTGGACAGTCCCAGTAAGAGGGCTAGGTGACTCCTCCCTGGGGGAAGGGGAGCATCCTGGGGCTGTAAATCCCCAGCTCCCTAGCAGCAGAGGTATGCAGTGAGGTGGGTACCCGGTGGCGTGGAGCTCGGGCACCGCTTACTGTGGTCGCTCCTCCTCCTTTATAGACAGTATTTCTTTCGAGGTAGGGCTCACTGTAGCCCAGGCTGACCTGGAATTCACTATGTAGTCTCAGGGTGGCCTCAAACTCACGGAGATCCTTGTACCTCTGCCTCTGCTGGGACCACGCCTGGCTATATAGACATTCTTAAAGACTTAAGAGAAGCTTCCTGAAGGACTCTTGCTTTTTTTCTGTGAATTTGAAGCATCTAGGGAACTTGGTGAAGGGCAGGCGCTTGGCCTCGTGTTCAGGGACACTGATTTGGAGTCCGGTTGAGGCTCTGGGAGTTGAGGGGACGTTCATCTACAAGCTCGTTAGAGCAAACTTGAGAAATTCAGAAACCATTTGGTTTTCTTTATTACTCACTGAGGACTACTTGGAAGCTCATAAAAATAAATAAATTATACAATCAAAGAGCATCAAAGGCAATACTGGTAGAGAACCTCGAGCGGGAATCTGAGCCTGTCATTCTTGGTGGCTTTAGAATCCGAGAACTGAGCGAGCTCTCCTCTTGCAGAAAGGCAGGCTGAATTGCGACCCCACCTTTGAACTTGAAGAAATGATTCTGGAGTCCAAACCTCTTCACAAGAAAAAGAAGCGCCTGGCGAAGAAGGAGAAGGAGATGCGGAAATGTGATGCTTCCCAGGTAAGGAGGTCACTGGAAGCTCGGCAGGAAGGTCATCTTGAAGCCGAGCTTTTTTATCGGGATATTCGGTTTCCTTGTAACAGTGAAGGGAGGCTCAGCCAGAGACCATGCAGCCCTGCTCAGAACCCAGATCCCAGGATTTTAAGAACAGCCCCAATCATGGCTCCTGCAAGGTGCGCTGCAAGTTGTTGGGGCAAAGGGTGGGCGATGCCCAGCTGCTGCCGTTCAAAGGGGGAACTTGACCACCCATGCTTACCTAGTGGAGTGGCAGGCATTCAATAGCCTCTGGAGTCTCAAAATCATTCTACTAGCTTCTGCCAGTGTAAGTGTCGAGGTGGGGAGCAACTCCTCTGACATCTTACCAGAATCTTTTCTCAGACCTGGGCTAATCATTGAATAAATTCATACTCACCTGCTAAGTGTGCCTCTATTTTCCTTCCAATGGTCGCCCTGCAGACATGTCTTCTTCAAGAGCACCTTGATTCTGTCCAGAAAGAGTTTATCATATTCAACAGAGAAAAGTAAGTAACACTTGGGAAATCATCAGCTTAACAAATCATTTTCCTTTAGGCAGACTTTATTTATTGCAGAGACAATATATCATTGTTTTTCATTTCCCTTTAAAAATGAGGTAAATCTAGCATAAAAGTTGAGAAAAGTCAGAAACCTTTTTTGCCTTATGAGGGAGTTTGGTTAAAAATTGGAAAGCGAAGGATTGGGAGGTGAGCGCTGTGGCTAAGGTTTTCTCAGCTCATAGCTCTTTTCAGAATGTTGGGTTCTGTGCTGTCATTTCAAAAGTGTAAACTTTCATTTTTCTTTTCAAAGAATGAAACTTTTTTTCCTCTTTTCAGAGTAAAAAGAGACTTTAACAAAAAGCAAGCAAATCTAACTCTGGAACAAACCAAAGCCCCCCAGGAAGAAGATGGCCAGAATGACAACTTGTGAAGGCCTTACCATTTGCTTCTTGGGACATTTCTTGCACGTGACTAGAAACTTCCGATGACCACATCAAGAAGAGCCCCTGGCCACTCCGCACCTCCGGACTTGCACAATGGGAACAAAGACTCTGCTGGGGAGGCAGCACTGTGTAGTGCACAGGCCTGGGCCTCAGCGCCTTGGCGCTAATTTCACTACTAATTCACTAGGTTAACCACTCCTGCTGCTTCAGTTTACCCTTGAATAGGAAAGGATTATGGCACATGAGCTCTTTTCTGCATTGCAAGTTTCACAGTTGTTACTCTAAACCGCCTTTATTTTTATTTTAAAATGAATATTTAGTGTAAATTTATTTTTCCATTTCTTCTGATTACACTGTGACACTGAGCCTCTTCAGGGCTAGAGAATTCCAATAAGAGATCAGAATCCCAAAGCCTGATCGGTTAAGAAGAAATAAGTCCTCAGGAATAAATGCAGAAAGCCAGATTAGTGAAAACATAAACTCATGGGAACTTGGAATGGAGTGTCCACTTAGAGAGAGTCAATACCACAGCGGATCTGTCAGCTTAGCAAGAGCCTACTGTACAGGTAGACCGACAACTTCTTCTTCAGTGCCGTGGCCTTGGTAGTGATGGAAGGAGTTACCCATGGAAGTCAGCAAGTGCTGCAAGTCGGGAGACATTTGCTTTTCCTTTCACCAAGCTAGCTAGAAGAGCCTGTCACTACTTTCCATGCAGAAGAGGACCTTCCTCTGAAGAGTGCCAGAGAGCCACTCCCATAGTTCAGTGAAGCTGCCCCTTACAGGAGAACTAGATTACAGTTTAAAGTGCATTTAGAAGACAGTAAAACTTACCATTAAAAAGACACCTTTTCACTGAAACCTGGTCTTGCGGCTTCACTGTCAGATCCTTTCTTTTTATTGGTGCTCTCATTTTGGTCACTGTGAGCAGCACCAAAATGCTAATTTCCACGTGTCTTTACAGACAGAACATCCGAATGCGCACACAGCAAGGGGCCGAGTTCCTGGGAATTGTTCTCACTGTGAGGTGGTTGGCAAAACTCTCCGGTGATTTTCACTGTTACTGTTTTACTTTATTTTCTTTGTTTCACTTATTGGCAAAGTTTATTTACCTAAGTATGCATAGGATACAACTCCACTCTACTGACGCCCACAAGGTCTCAGGAGCAGAACCCACAGGGACCCTGGCCGAGTCAACATGGGAGGGCTTACAAAGGACTGCTTCGCTGACAGCCTAGACCATAAACTCTTGTCCTTGCTTAGAGTTTGGGCTGCACCACGTGGTAGGAAGCCGGCCATCCAGTTGGAAAGGCAGACAAGTGGAAACAGACCAAAGAAGGCAGAAGAGGTAGGATGCCTGCCTGCTAACCCAGGCAGCCGCAGAGTGAGTTCATCTGGGGCACAGTTTAAAGTCAGAGCAGAACTTAAACTCAGCATCTATGGTTTTCTCTCCACTGAGCTGTAAGGGCCCAGAATTGCTGGCGTTGCTGTGAAATAGTGCCTCTCTACTCAAAGGGGAACCATATTTTTGAGCAAGAATGAAAAGCCATTCTTTCATCTGACTTGCTCTTTACAGTCCCCAAATGTCACTTGTCTGTAATGTCTTCCTTCTGTCCCAACACCAGAAACTCCAGGCACGTGCTTTCACTCAGTTTCCGAGAGGAGAGTGGGTCAAACACTGCAGCGATACGAAGGAGATCAGACTGCTTCAGGTTGGCCCCTCCACTTACATGCTCAGCTCCCAGCTTCCGCTTGACCTTTCTGGAGCCCTGAGCCGTGGACTCCCCTCCGGTTGCCGGTCCTCTGGGCTCCTGCTTGCATTCTAGTGAGCAGCTAGATCAGAGTGCTGCTCAGCAGGGACTCCGTGAGTGAGCCAGTCCCGTGGGCAGCTTCCTGTCTACTCCGTGCCATCTCTGTAGTTTGGGTCCCTAGCTCTTACTCCAGTGAGGGCGGTGTCCTGGCACGACCTCTGGCTTTCAGAACCATGGCCACACTGCCTAGAAGACGCGGTGTAAGCCTGCTTTCTTCTGCAGTCAGATAGGCAGCTCAGTTTTCAGTGTGACCCTTAGCCCTCGAGAAATCACCGCACCAAGCAGGGCTGGGTAGCCGCTGGCTCTGAGCACGTCCCACGGCTGCACACTTTACAGGACACCAACTGAAATGGACAGCAACGTGCCCAAATTCTTACAGGTCTGGCTGCTGAAGTCCGATCATGTGCACGGAACCTGGGGTGAGAGTCAGCATTCCCCTGGAGGAGGCCTGCCTCCCTTAGATCTGTGGCAAGGCTTAGGGCTGAGAACTTTGGAAACTGGGGACTGCAGCATCTTGTCTGTTCCTGGAACTGTCTCCTAGCCTTCCCACCTGAGATCCCAGCAGAGTTTGAAAGCCAGAGTCCCAGCTGTGACAGCCCTGCCCTGCAGCCCTGACTTGCAGTGACCTGGGGGGAGGGTGGGAAGCTTAGCCATAGGCAAACCTGGGCCCACACTCCCTGAAGGAAGGGTAGCACCCTTGGGGTGGTGCTTAAGGGTGAGGTCATTCCTAGGGCAGTAATGAACTTTAAGCAGCGCAGTGCATTGTTGTTAATTAGTGATCTAATGAACAACCAGTTAGGCTTTGTGTCAGGAAATTTTAAACCAGATGTGACTAGATTTCCTATCACTGGGGCATTTCCCTGTGTTTATCAGTCACCCGAAGCTAGAGCTCTTCAAGAGCTGAAGGAAAGGACAAAATACATTGTTTCAGTACTCATTGTTTCTGCAGTTTGTCTGCCCCAGATCCTGTTCCCTACTTCCCTCGCCTGCGATGAATGTCACAGTAAGTTCATGGCGTCTCACTGAAACTAAGCATTGATGTTGAAACGAAGTGTCCTGTAGTAAAGCATCTCTGTCAGTGTGCACTTGGCTTCCTGTCAGCTGCGAGTTGGGGGGTCCTTAGAGGTGGCGCTGGTGATGCCAGTTACCACTGAGAGGAAGTGGAGAGGAATTCCCCTTAGCAGAGCTAAGCTACTGCTCCACGTAGACCTCTGTTGTACAAAAATTCTTTAAGTGCTCAGAGGAACTTTTGACCTGCTTTCTGAGCGTCTGTGTTCAAAGGCATCTCTCTCTGTGCCCCCAGAACAAAGGCATTGTTCTGCCAAGCCAAGAGGGAGGCCTCACACATCAAAGCAATTAACTGGAAATTGCTGCCCTCCCTTCTCCACCTGCTCCAACACACATGGGCCCGAAAACAGAGCCAGCACCCACGTTTCCTCGGACCTTACGCCACCCAAGCTTCTCTTGTACCCAGTCAATGGGTTTCAGGTGGCACAGGGCGGGCGGCTATGTGGGCAACGAATCCCATGTTTTCTTCCGGCCACAACGATTATTTCATGGTGAGTGTATGACCCAAAGCAGGCCATCCCAAAAGTAATCTCCTTGGCCGGGAATTCTGAGGGAACCGCTCTTTCTGCCGGGGTTGCTGGGGAGGAAAACGTGAGGGTCCTGAGGGGCGACGTTCCCTGCGTGTGGAATGAGCTTCCTTAGAAGGAATCACCTTCCAAGCCCAGCTGAGGAGGGATTCCACAGAGCTCGTCTGGCACTGAGCTTTCAAACCACCACCCTCCTCCTGTACCCTCCCTCTTTAGAGAGCTGTCACGACCCGCTCAGACTAGATTCAGATGCAGCGGGTTTCCCACGAGAGAGGGGATGGGAGGGAAGGGTCGCTAGGCCAAGTGGCCTGAGAGCCCCGCACTGGGCTGCGTTTCTTGCTCGGTGTTTGTTTCCGGAGTGCTGGGGATCCAGACCAGTGTCCTGTGCCTGCTGGGGACACGTTCTACCACCGAGCTGAGTGCCCAGTGCTGGATAAATGCCGAAGAGGGACACAAAGCCTCAGAACCTGCAAATCTTTTCAATTTTAGACCCCTTGAGAAATTTCCTGGGGAAATACACGATGCATATTTGAAGCTTTTTCTCTGTGTCCAGGGTTTTACAAGGAAGCAGAGCATGCTTGCAGATCACCCTAAGTAAAGGGCAGCCAACCCCCAAAAGGCACAAAACAAAATAAAACAACAACGAAACCTTTTACACGCTTTCTTGGACTCAGCCATATTGACTCCTCCCATGTGGAAATGCTTTTAAGTTGAGAAGTTTCGATTACGGCTATCAAACCCCATGATGAAACCCCAAATTCACTGCTTAATCTCAATGAAGAGATCAAAAGCAAAAGAAGATTGCTCTAGCCATCTGTTCTTGTAAACTGCCCCATTTGCTTACAGTGCACGACAACTTTGTGTAGGGGTTGAGAGGCAGCGCATGATGGAGAAAGACCAGAGAAGGAGGCTGGGGATTTTATAGTGATTTTAATAACCAGGTTCACACAGTCACGGGATGAGCTCGTTTCCTCCAATCTCAACTAACTCAATACACAGTTTTCTTCACGGTTCAAAGCAAACAGCTCCTCAGTGTGCAGAGCTGCCTCGGCGAGCACAGGTCACAGGGACTTACTGTCTGTCCATTTCCACCAGACACGGACGAAACACCCACACAGCACGTCTCATAGGGGTTACAAGGATCTCCGGCCGCCCCAGCCAGCCCACGACTGCTTCGGGACTCATGCTGGGTTGTCCTGGGAGGCCTGTAGCAGCCTTTGGGAAGGGGCTCATCAGGATGACCAAGATGGAGTCAGAGTTGGGTTCTAGGCCTTGGACTCTGAAAGAAAACAAGTCGTTCTGGGAAGCGACTATCATCCCGTTTGTTTTGGAAAGGTCTGAAGTCACTGAGGTGGTGATCTATTAGCTCCCCTTTCTCAGGTGCCCAGAGAGCCTGGACCCTCTGAGGACTGAACGGATTGCCACCACCCATTGTCATCTCCTTACTCTGCCTGCTTTGTACGGGCTGCTTGGCTTATAAAATTTCTCACCGAAGACTAGAGTGAGGGAGTTCTCTAGGAAAGCTCAGGGATTTCTATGCGATAAAGTCACTAACGGTGAATGAAGGAAAGGGAGGGACCTAAAGATAGTGTCACCCACCCTGAGGGCACTAAGTTGTTTCCGCTGGGTGGAATTCTTGTGTGGAATATTCGTTCCTGTCAAGTGCTGCATTTGGAAGTCCCATGGGCAGTGGAGGTGACCATTATGGGCCTGTGGACGATGAGGCACAGGGCTGCCTGGAGGGAGGACTTGGTACCCCCTTGGGTAACCAGTTCGCTTGCCTGTCTTTTCCTCCATCTGGTGGCCATGGGCGGTACTACAATTACACCGAAGCCCAGTCAGGCTATGGACCTGTCACAACTCCCTTTGTATGTAAAAGTTCTCGGAGTTCCTTGGTAAGCCCTCAAATCTTTGAATTGTAAACGAAAGACACAATTTATTTCCTTCCTTCTTTTTTTCTGAATGTTCCTTAAAATGAAAGCACCGTGAGAGCTTTAACAGCAAGATTCCCTAGTGTGAGGTCAGGGTTTGTTTCATGATGAAAACAGAAGCCACTTGCCAGGGACATCCTCTTCCATAGCTACTCCTAAATTATTTTGTGTCCAAATGTTCATTTTTGTCTTGTTTTCAGTTGATTAAAAACTGGAGTCAGGGCTGGGGGTGTAGCACAGTGGTACAGCGCTCCCCTAGTCCACGTGAGACCCTAGATTAAATCGTCCAGCTCCACTAAATAAATAAGAGAATCACTAACCAGCTCTCCTCAACCAACGCAAACCTGAAGCTGGAGACAATGGTCTCTCCTAAGTACTTCAAAGGTGAATGAGGCCTGCTCTTCTCTTCAAAGTACTTAGGACACAGGGAGCATGTTCTACAGAAGTGGGACCCAAAGCTGAGTCTCTTTTTCTGCACAAGGGAGGTTTCTTGGTTCTCTAGATACCTACCTCCCGCACACAGTTTGCTCCTAAGTTGTTTTGGGTGTGATGTGACTGAGAATGGACCTTCGGCTCTAACAGACAAAGGAGATGCACTCACTCCTGCTGGTCTCAGGTGTCCCATCAAGAAGGCTTACCAAGTCACTTCATATGTCGCACCTTTTAGTACCAAAGTCAAAAGCCCCTCCCTACCCAAAATCTAATAGAAGAGGAAACACAAAGCTTTAAAAAAACAGGCTACATGATGGACTCTGACAGCTCAGGACTGGCGTCCCCAAGTCCCTGCCTCACTTTCCTGGAAATGGGCTCACTGTGGGTGTAACAGTGAGAAAAGAACTAACAACGTAACTTAAGCCACTTGATCATGGATGTGCCTAGAGCCCAGGATCTAGAAGTCAGCTAAGGTCCTAGCCCAGCAGTCCAGTTTGAAGAGAGGCACCTCCGGGTTTGCGAGAGCTGCCCTCCCAACCCAGGGCCTGTGCTGTGCTCTCTGTGGCTGCCTTGTAAGAGCACCGAGGAAGAGATGTGCCATTGGCAACTCCTTGTCCAGCTCAGAAAAAAGAAGGATTGGAAAACAGCACTGAGACAGATGCCCAAGTCAACACTGGCTGGCATCATTAAGCAAGTGGAAAAATAGCTGGATTCTGGCATTTAATAAATGTTCAAGAAACAAAATTTACTAAGAAGAGATATGACAAAGTCCAGAACCCAAGACGGCCTGCCTTCTCAGCAGATCCCAGGAGGCCTCAATGTAGCATTTGCTGCCACCAGAGGCCATTTTCTAGGGCAATTAATGTACACTGTCAACACAACACACCACACCCTTCTGTTCACCAAGCCCACCCGCCTCCCTCCTACAGCCCACCCCAGCCAGCCCTTCTGCACCCTTTACCCTGCTCTGGGCTCCCACCACCCAATCACCCAATTAACCTGCCTGTCTTTGTTCATGTCCCCGGTCTCCCAGCTTTGTCTGTCCCCTTGTCCTAAGATGCGGCGCTACACACGCTCTCAACACTACAATATAGCAGACTCTTCACCTTGGTGGCCTGATTGCATGCACGTAACGGAGGAGCAGCTCAAATCAAAGCTACGCATACACAGAACACAAAGCGATCTTCAGAAAGCTAGGCAAGCGAGTAGAACGTCGAGAAACATAAGGCTTGAGGCTTGTCTTCTTTAGGCCGCAACTGCTAGGATTCCTTTCCTTCTGAAAAACCGCTGTACCTCTCGGCTTCCCAAACATCTCTTCTTGCTTCTGCCCCTCCCCTGGGGGGAGGCCCTGCTTAACTCAGCGACGTGATATTCGAGCGGCCTCCCGGGGGCGCTACGATGCGCTTGCTGGCTGAGCGCACACCCTCGTCCACCTGGGTGCCTGCAGGTGGAAAGGAGAGGGTGTGGGCAAGAGAAGGGCATTCATTTCGGATGGTAGGCAGCGAGTGCCCTCCTGGCCTCAGGGACAAAGCAAACCATTCTCACCCATCTGCCCTGGAAAAGGAGTTTCTTGGTGGAGGAACCCAAACCCTCTCCATTTTGCCTGTTCCTGAACGTCAGCAGTGCTTGGGAAGCGCCGATAAGAATGTGGGGAGGGGCTGCTTTCAGTGAGTCTGGTCTTCAGCCCTGGGGTTGGGGGGGGGCTGTCACTGTCCCTGTCTAGAGGGCTGAGCGCCCAGGCCAAAGGAAACGTCCACGTTTGGCTTTGTTGCCTCTGACCACCAGCCTCTGCTTTTTCTCCGTGTTTCTGTTTCTTCAATTCCTTACATTTCTTCCTTTTTCTATATGCCCATAACTTTTCTTTCTTATATGTGCCTCTCACATTTAAATTTTTCATTACTAGTAATTACTAATTTCATTTCATTACTAATAATTTCATTATTAGTTGCTTCATTGAAGACTTGGTTATGGAGAAATTGAACACTCATTTCCTATTTCTATCAGAGCCTTCTGAAATAATAGATGAGATTAATAATATGGACAATTCACAGTAATGGTTCAGCCCACGACAGCATCATTTTTCTACTGAAGGAAGAATATACATTATTGCAATATGAGCATAAAAATAGTCTGAACTTCCTTCGAATGGAGAGTTTTCATAAGCTGATGTAGAAAATCATTATCCATTCACAGCGTAAACCAGACCCCAGCCAATTCTGGTCTCCAGGTAGAATTTGCTGTCATTTAAATTGGACCTTAAACTCCAGAATGCCTTCTCTGACTTTCCCACCAGGGCCATTTGCTGATTCAATAAACCTTCCCACTTGCCCCAGGGTTTTGTCCCTTTAAAAAGGACATCAGAACTGGTCGAGAAAATGTGTTTAAGTCAAGATTATAAAATTGCTCTAATTGCTCCAGCCTTTGGGTTCTAGTCTTTCCTCTTTCCCCTTCTCTCCTCTCTTGTTCTACTCACCTGAAAGGCTAAATCCCGACTGATGGAGATTCCTCACTGGGGGGTTGGGCCGAGTGGGAGAGCCCCGGGTAGAGCTCGCAGGGGTACCACCTTTGGGAGTAGTGGTCAAGTCAAATACAGGCCCGTCATACATGCCCCTAGGGACGGCATGCAGGTCTGCCACCTGCAACCAGAGACAGCATGTCAGCTTTCATTCGTCCATTAATCAGTGGAGTGTTCTCTTGGGTAATGTAAGTACTTCGGTGAGTGAGATATGTCAGGGAAGCCAGGAGAGAACAGTAGTGACCGTAAAATGAATAAAGAACAATGTCACAACAGGTTGAGGATGGAAGAGGTCAGCGAAGGCCCGTATAAACAGAGGCTCAAGGGATTCTGTTATGGGGTTGGACTGGGGGTGGAGATCAGCAAGTGTGGGGAGCCAGAAGGAAAGCACTATGGAACGGGGAACTACCAGTACAGCCAACGGCACCGCCAGGGTCAGGCATCTAAGACTAGGTCACACACACAGCATGGGGATTCAGCCCCAGGCTTTTCAGAACACATCGGGGTGCCAGGCCTTAAAATGAGAGTCTGCGGTTTGACCCACTGGCATCTGGCTGTGAACTTGTCCAGGGACTGTGAAACCAGCCAGCAACATCAGCCAAATGCATGCTCTGTACTAGCCTTGTGCCTAGGGCTTGAGCTTATAGTTCTGTGAAACATGGTGCCTCCCCCAGGGAGATGCAGGGAGACCACCCAAGACAGCAGCACTCCTAGCTTACAACCACTGCCCACCATGTAGTATCCACCACGTTGTCTACATGCCTGACAGCCAAGATGGGCCAGGGTAAGACTTCAAGGGAGCCCTGTGCCTGTCTCCGGTTAGTGACCCAGGCAGGCTGGGGCCCAGTGGCCTCGCTCAGCTGGAAGGCAGAGGTTAACGATCATGGCACAACAGCTGCCTTAGGATTCCTGCACCCACGCTCTTCTTGGGTTCTAGTACCTGAGCTACTGTAGTAGAATTAAAGGCCAATACTTGGGAAGTTTGAGCTTTATTCTCTTGGGCCCAAACTGGCATGAATCCCACATCTCACTCTCTGTCTCAGAGGCTGGCCTGACCTTGCTTTGTGGAGTCCTAAGATGAAAAGAAGTTGAGCTGGAAATCGGAGGGAGGGGGAGAGGAAACCTGAAAAGAAATTTTGGGGACCCAAATTCTGAGAGTGTGTGAAATTCGGAAAGCTGGAGCAAGGATGACCAAGTGTGAATTTTGGTTCTCGTTTTAAGACTTTAAGGATAATTTACTTTTATAATAGTATTAATCTTTAAATGAAAGTACTATAAAATATGGGGAAATTATTTGGAGAAAAAACTTTCTTTGGCCAAGAAGTTCCAAACCCCCTCTTACGGCAATGGCTTCTGTTCTCCAGAACCACTGCTGCAGTGCAGAGCTTCCCTGAGGTCCAGGCTCTCCAGACCTGAGCCTAGTGAGGCTCAACAGCCCTTCCTTACTGTTAGGCCCCCTGGGCCGCTTACCTTCCTCCTGGCCTTAATGCGCTTGTAGACATAGTCGGAGAACGGGCTGCAGGGGATGAAGCGGCCAGCGCCCTGGGTCACGTGCAGGTTGCTGTCTTCCAGCATGATCTTGCCCTGGCAGATGACCACCAGAGGAGCCCCCCGCAGCTCCATCCCTTCAAAGATGTTGTACTCTGCAGCCTGGAGGCATGGGTGGAGGAAGAAGAGAGAGAAGCAGGGCAATCTGCTGTGTCTGGATCCCTGCTTCAGTGTTCCTGCTTCAGGAACCGAGTCACTAGGTAAGTGAGGCAAAGTGTCGGGCAGAGGAGAGGGATCAGGACACGTGCTCCATCTTGCTGGGAGACAGGCCTGTCAGTAAGCTGTTTGCTTCACAGGGACCAGCACCCAGATAAAAGCCAGGTGTGGTGCTTGTGCTTTGAATGCCAGGGCTAGACAGGAGGACCCTCTGCGCCTGCTGGCTAGCTTGTCCAGCTAGACCAGTGAGCTCCAGGCTCAGTGACAGACTGTCTCCTAAAAGGCGGTGGACAGCAATTGAAGAAGACACTCAATATCCACCTCTGATTTCCACACACGTGCACGTGTGCCCCCCCTATACAAACATGCATGTGCATATGCACACACGCCACTCATATGTCCATTTGTACTGCCTGCAGTGTTCCAGAAGCAGGACCTGTACATGGAGCCTGTGTAGAGTGGGTGGGCGGATGGACACATGACCCGTTGGTCCCGACCAGCTCAAGATTGCATAATGTAGATCAGGGTTTGAGCTAGAATTTCCACCTGCCTCCTTTCCTAATTTCTCTGCACCCTACAAATTAGGGAACTCTATGAAATGGAGATAACAGAGCCTGCCAGTGGAAGACTGTTGAAAGGTTTAGTAACTTAAAAGCCCAGTGTCTAATGCATATGCACTTTAAAATGTTAATTACTCATACTGCCACATATTTTTTTTAAGAAACTGGGTTTTGGTTTTTATTACCTATAGTGAAAATACTTAAAATTTCCTTTCAAAACATAAAACCACATAAATTCTGCAATCCTGGAAGCTTGAGTGGAGATGTCGCCTCACTCCTCAGGCTCTGGATGGCTAGGAAGGGCCACCCACTTTGGAATGCAGAACTGAGAAATGAACAGGTTAGGTTTTAAACCATTCAAATTTAGGGGAAAGCTGAGTGTGGTGGTACACTCCAGCCCTTAGGAGGCAGGGGCAAGAAATCAAGAATTCAAGGTTATATATCCTCAGTTAAATAAGGAATTCAAGTCCAGCCAGAGGTACAGGAGACCCTCTCAATTAAACAAACAAAACCAAATCAAGACAAAGAAGTAAAGAAAACCCAACCAACTCTCAGAACCGAGGCACGACTGCAGTCCATCCCAGTCTACTAGGCTGGGACACCCGCAAACAAATCTCTCCTGAGCCGCCCCAGCCTCACCGACTGGTGACTCTTGGCAGACACGATCTTCACAGCATCTGGATCCCAGATGACCAGGTCACTGTCAGAGCCCACAGATATCCTCCCCTTCCTGGGGTACAGGTTAAAGATCTTGGCAGCATTTGTACTTGTCACGGCCACGAACTGGTTTTCGTCCATTTTCCCTGTGGCCTGTTGAAATACAAGGATTACACACCTGCACGCACCTCTGTCTAGCCATGCAGGCTTCCTCGCACAGATGCAAGTGACCACAGGGGCCGGGAGCACAAGGAGGCTGTGCAGTGGTAAGTGCCAGAGGCCGTCCGACTTTCCCAGGCAGAGTGGGTGAAAGTGGGGCTCCAGAGGAGCGTTCCTGTCCTGAAGTTGCATTCAGTACTTACTGACTTACCTCTTTTATTCTAAAAAGGATCAGAAAGATTTCCAGTGAAACAAATGTGACCATGAGCATTCTTTAGATATACGTGTGTACTTGTGTAGTCATAGAATGTAAAATCCTTACCCAAATGGTTAACATGACCATCCCCGTGTTGCAGGATCATGGGAGATTTTTTTGATCTATGTACTTGTATGTGTTTCCAAGTGTTCTTTATGACTATATATCATTGTGGGACTTTGCTAAAAGGGGCACAGAGGATATGGGGTTAAAGGAAGTTGAGACAGGCTGAAGCCCCGCGTAGTCTCTGCACTGAAATCTGGTAGGAGCTTCGCCACCTCCACCCTTAATCTTAAAACTCTTGGCTCCCTAAGCAAGCCACAGTGAACCCTGCGTTCTCACCCCAAAAGGGCTGACAATAGGTGACAGATGCAGGTGACAAATGTCTCTGCGACTATCACCATCGAATCCATGTCTAGAATCACGTGCTTCCTGCCACTCAACTTACGCAAATTAGGCATTCACAGGTTACCTACCCTCACCTATGCACTCCCGAGGTGCCCACTCACCAAACCAATCCCCTTGCTCTCCCTCTGCCCCTAATTCTCCTGGCTTCTCCTTTCTATAAATATAACCTGTCCACATACAATAAATGATACATCTGCTGTGTCCCGAGAGTTTTTCACAGACTGAATGCTGCGGCCGCAACCTGTGGTGTGAGCTCCACCTTGGCTGCGACCAGAGTCCACAGAGAAAAAAAGAACGATAATATTGGTGCCCAATGTGGCTCACGTTACCAATTTTAAAAAGATGTAATTACATATAATGATGGGGTTATGTTCTGAGAACTTTAAGGTAATGACTCTATTGTTGTGTGTGACTACCATCAAGTGCTCTTACACATCAAGACAGGTATGATATCATTAGGTGGTATAATCTTATGGGACCCATATTGACTTGAATGTCATATGTAGAATGTAAATAGATTTATGTATATATGTACAATATGTTTATATATACACTATTAAGATATATTTATTTATTTGCAAGCACAGAGACAGATAGAAGAGAGATAGAGAGAGAGAGAGAGAGAGAGAGAAAGAATGAGTGTGCCTTTGTGCATCTGGCTTTATGTGGGCACTAGGGAATCAGACCTGTATTGTTAGGCTCTGCAGGCAAAGACCTTAACCACTGAGCAATCTGTTCAGCCCACACACAATTTTGTAATGAATTCAGAAAGTGCCAGGATATATAGATATACATCCAGAAATACATAGCAGTGTAAAAAAGAAATGAACAAAACGCTGATTGTGAGAGACAAAAATAAGTAAAAGAGTACAGTTTCTATTTTCTCAAAACAAATGGCCTACATATGGAAAGAGTTAAGTTCCAAGCCTAACAATGAACTTCCTGGGATCCAAGAAAAAGAGGGTCAGTGAACTACCCTGAGCCAATGGATGAATCACTCGTTCATATACACTGAACTTGGCACTGAGCCTAGAGAAGTGATCAAATTAATAAGTTTGTTGAGTTTTACTAAGATCTTTGAAAGAGTCTTCATTTACTTGGCTATTTGTTTTAACAATCCTTGTGGTAATAAATAAGGAAAATAAACAGAAGCCACTTTGTCAGAAGTCCTTGACAGACCATCTCTGTATAGTCGAGGATGACCTGACCTCAGTGTGGGACATCCTGATGACCACGATGAATCTAGACACAGACTCATGCTTTGTCACTTTGAAAGTGTCATATTTAGCCCTTTCAAAAGGTCATAAAGCAAGAGAATTCGCTAGTTTAAGCAGATTGCTCATGCAATCAGATAAAGGAGCTCTTAACATTTTAGGTGAGGAAGCCTTTATAAAATCAAAGACCTCAGGAGTCATCCCAAAAGATGATTTCCCAAGCTACCTAATTCCTTGGGCATCTCAGTGGGTACAGACCTCCTCTGTACCTGGCATCCTCACTAGGACATCCCAGAGGGGTATAGTCCTGGCTTAGTTGGAGCTAGAGGCTTGAATATGGATATTTTGGCCCTTGCTACCCTCCCATGACCTATGTGCCTTACCACAGCCTTGTCCCAGATGACAGACATCCGCTCCTCCACACCATTGGTACCCTCAGGGATGGCTGTGAAGTTGTCCTTTCCGATGGCTTTCTGGGCAGTGCTGAAGGTGCAGTGAGCACTTCCAGAAAGCTGCAGGTCCCCACTGGAAAAGAGAAAGCTCTATGTGAGCAGGAGAGGTCACTGAAGCATACTGGGAACCAGAATCCACCACCCAGTGTGAGTTTGGAGTCTGATTACTTCAACTTGGAATTCCTCTACCCCTTCCTAACTGTAAGACCTCCGGTAAGTCTTTTCCTCTCTCTGGGCTCAGTTAACCATCACAAAAGGAAGGAGATGGGATTAGATCATGTCTTTTGTAACAAATAAAAAGGACTTGATTGCTAGCTTGATCATGTGTCCATGGGATGGCAGCAAATGACCCCACTGGTCATCATGAATTTAGACAACTCACGTTCCTTGACCTTCCACTGCCTAGTCTACCTCAAAAAGTTGTTATGAGGAACAAAGGAGATTGTAAGTAGCCTGACAAGTAACAGGCACTAACTGTTATAACCATCGTTAACAGTTAACACCAATACCGTGTCATCATTTGAAGTGTGATGGGGAAGCACCCATTTTCTGCACTCAGGACTGCAGAAGAATTTGACACTGCAGACTCTAGCCCCCTGCAGGGTAAGACTGTTCCAGCCCCCCTCCTCCATCCCAGTTGGCCCCCGATGATTCCAGAAAATGCCTGCTGCTTGGCATTCCTGCCCCAACCTGGCCAGCAAGGAGTTCATGTAGTCAGGAGTGGTCGGATCAGGGCTCAGAGGTGGGGAGGTCACAAACGCAGCTGCCTTGGCCCAGTTTTTGCTCCAGTAATGGGTTCCATCTATTCCGAGGCTGGCAGTGATGGGCTCACCGAAGACCACGTTCCCTGGAAGAACAGGAAACAGCAGTGGGTAGACTGCCTGAGTCCAGCCTATCTCCTCAAAGTGCTACACCTACCGGAGGCTGTGGCCCTGGAAGGAGGCAGGCTTGCTTTCAAATGCATGCTCCTACCTTTTCTAAGCCTCTGCTTCTCTAGCTGATAAATAAGAAAAATTTTGTATTCTCTACATAAAAATAAGTGTTTAGTTGTAAAATGTAGCATTTAGATTCAAATTTCAATGCTAATTAAATTGTGACATGAAGAAAATAAAAGAAAAATATGCACTGATTGTAAGATTATCCTTATTTCTGAAATGTTAAAATATGCAGTAGACATTTCCTAGATTGATCTCCTCCTCGAGCTTGTGAAATGAAAGTGCTTAGCAAAAGTGAAGGATCGGGAAACAGAAGATGCTGGGTAAATAATGGTCTCTACTATCGATACTTTCCTACTGCAAAGATCGCCTCATATCACAGGGAGGTCTTAGCGCTTCTGCTACAAGGAGAGCTTTGATTCTACAAAGCAAATCTTGCAATCAGAGGCTCTCAAAAAGTTTTTTTTTTTAAATAATAATTTTTTCTCTGTGACGTAAGGTAAAAAGTAACTTGCACTGGAAACCCAACAACATGGGGCATGTCAAACATGAGGCCAGGTTCTTGGATTCTGTGTCAGGAGTCAGGTGCTTAACTCAGGAATGGTATGAAGGATATTGGGCAATACACTGATCGGAGCTTCTGTTGAGCCTCTTAAAAAAGAGATAGTGATTCAGAAGTCTTATGCTATTTCACAGAAAGTTGGTTGGTATCAAGTTTCTCTCCACCAGCATCCTGAGCTAAGGATATGCCGAACAACCTGGGGCTCCTTTAGCCTTGGTCCTCTGCTTTATACCATCAAGTTTGCACCAAGACACATTCCATGAGATTCCATAGCCAGTCAAACAGAGTCTTGTCTGTATGTCCACTTCAATCAAATGGTACCTAGAATTCCAGGTAGGGAAGAATTCTAACAAAGGCCCATGACTGATTAGTGAGGTCTCCCATAAGCAAGAGGAGAAAAAACAGAAGAATGTGGTAAGATAGAAGATACCCTAGTATTTGCCAGCTAGGATGATCATTCAGATATCACAGAAGCTTCTTTGAGAAGAGTCACCCTTTCCCCAAAAGCCAGGCAGCTGAAAAATACTGCAATTCAGCTTGACTCCTCTTAGTCACTCCCGTCACCCACATGCAGGACTCCACAGACCCATCTGGCAGATGAATCACTCATCTTGAGTCTCTCCCAGAAGGCCACGGAGACATAGCAACAGTGAGTGGGTGACTGGCCTGGGAAGCTTCTTTCAAAATCCAAAACATCCATGTGTCCAGCTTCTCACCCCACTGTCCATTTACCCATCTCTACAACTGAGCCCACTAGTCTGCCACAGAGGACAAAACCAGAAAGGAAAACTTAGCCACAAGAGTCCACTCAGCCAAGCACAAGTCCAAGCTGAAAGTGCTGGGAAATGAAGCAGAGGTCAGAAGGCAGCGAGGACAGATTCCTGGGCCATAAATACCACAGGGCAGACTGATTCCACATCTTTTCTCAAATAGCCTTTACTCACTTGTGCGCTCAGGTGGGGTGACCCCACCGTGGGTTCTGCCCTAAGACCTGGCCAGATGGTACCACCCCAGGACTCAAGCCAAGACCTTCACAATACTTCTGGAGACTTCAACCTGAGCTATTTCTCCATCACAAACTGTGGTTGTCTATACACAGAGGGGCAAATGTGGGGAAATACAGGTAGAATGGTAACCAAGAAAGTATAAAGAGATGAGTAGAGTTCATTTGCTGTGGCTAGAGACCTGGCACAGCCACTCTCTCTGTGTGTGTCTTTCTCTCTTTCTCTCTCTCTCTCTCTCTCTCTCTCCTTGCAAATAAAGGGTCTTTGTAAAAAAGAAGGTTTTAGGGACCAACCCTTAAAATGGCAGCATAGCAATCATGCCCAAGCAACCTCGGTGGGAAAAGACAGAAAGACCACAGAAGGCACTCGACTACCAAAAAGTGAAGGTGCTTAAAATTTTGAGCCTTAGCAGAGAGAACTGATTTCAGTTCTGTCATCTTCAGCAAAATGCTTAACTGTCCCGAGCCTCTGATACCAGACACCCGATGAGAGAAACCTTGAGTTCCTGGCGTTCCTGTGGAGTTCTCTAAGAGGCCAGAGTTTGTGTCATATACATGGGAGTGGGCATCCTGGCAGCAGAGGGGCCACCTGGTTCACCAGGGAGGGGCTTGGTGATCTTGAGCACAACTCACCCTTCTTCCTGGCCTGTGAGATGAGGTCAGCTGCACTCTTGCTCATGACCTTGGTGACATAGAGGGGGCAGTTGGTCTGGCTGGCAATGGTGATGGCTCGGAACACAGCCTCAGCTTCCAGCTGTAAAAACAAGTCACCAGGTGTCAATAGGAGCAGGAACCTGTCACCCCTGTTACTACAGTGCTGAAAACCACCCAGGTCTGCATCTCTGACACCGCATCACTTTCCTGAGATTCCTGACGCCCCCATTCCTGTACAGACAACAAGAGCAGTAGAGCACACTGTTTATGGACAATGCCTGGCACAAGGTTGGTTCCGATTCACTGCCAGCTAAGCTTTTCCTTAGCCTCCTCTCTCCTCTCCTGTGCTTCTCACAAGAGTGGAACCAGAACAGAAGCTTTTGCTCCTCAGTCTTCTCTGGGAAAACCCAATCACAACATGCGTGGGCTGGAATCCGCAGAGAAGCGCCTGGGCATCCTGGTTCCTCAGACCCTTTCCTGAAGCCGTGCAGTCAGGAAAAGGTCAATTCCAGGATTTCTTCTACAAAGAATTCCCAGGCTTCCTAGCACAAAGGCTTCTTTTATTAATGAGCTCTTCCATCCCTCCCCAAAGCAGAGCTCATGTTTGCAAATATGCTAACCAACCCAGCTGCATTTCATGAGCAAGGAGTAATGTTTTGATTAACCAAGGAAGGTCTAAGAGCTCAGGCTCCGGGGATGGCTGGAGCCTAAAGCCTGGTTCTGCCCCTTACAAGCTGGGTGACCTCAGTTATGTTCCTGTGCTTCTGTTTTCTTGTCTAAATGGGGGTGAGGATGATATCTGGCACCCAGGGCTGTTGTAAGATTAAATGAATAATCTTTGAAAGAAATTACTCTGCCTTGAGACTTGCAAGGCACTTGCAAAGGGAGGGCGGCTACTGGTGAGACTTCTGATTGCAGCCTATTGCTGCTCAAAGCCTTACTTCAATTCAGCACACAGTAAAGACAATTGGGTTTTTTTCAGTCAACAGCAGACATTTCTTTAAGGATATGATTTTTTTCCGTGCAGACCATAAAAGAGAACACAACGCTGAAAGAAGTCATTGAAGCAGGGCAGTCACTGTGATGGTGGGCGCGGCTATGCGAGAGCCTGAAGAACATCCCCAGAGGCCCCTAGAATCCCCGGAGGCTGTGCCTGGAGGCTGCTCTGTGCTTCAGCTCTATTCTCTCCACACTGACATTGCCTGTGCTTTGAGACAGGCTGGCTTCTCAGGCGCTCCTTCTGCCTCTTCACACCTTGTGAACCACTTCAGCTCCCCCATGACCTCAGTCCTGGCCCCTTTGATCTCATTCCCTCCCAGCACTGCAGGTTGATCCTCACTTCAACATGACTATCTTTGGAAGCTGATATCACCTCCAACTTCACCCAGAGGGCTTCAAGAGTTGTAGAGATGGGCAGCTGGGAGACTGGCCTGGGAAAGGTGGAGGTGTGGGGCAGGGTGAAGTTGGAAAACACACCTAGGAACAAAAACAGACTTTGCTCTGAAAGCCCCTGGCTGCCACTGAAGAAGCCTGTCTTGCCAGCACCAGCATTTAAAGTTTCCCAAACAGCGCGCTGATCATCCAGGCTACTAACGCTGTGCCAATGATCTCATGGTCAGCCAGCATCGGACCTCCGAGATCTGCACAATGGTGCCAACAACCCAGAGTGGTGGCAAGTGCCACCAAGACAATGTGTGCAAAGAGCATGGTGCCAGGAAAAGTGTCCCTTAGGAAGGACCTGGTATTATTAAGGGGACAAACTTGTCAGGAATATTTCTGGAATATAACTGGAATGCCAAGCAGGTGACACACACACGCACGCACGCACGCACGCACGCACGCAGCCACCAGGGAAATTCTGGGAAGCTGACAGTATTTTGTGTTCACTTAAGCGCTGTTGATATGAGCGAATTCGGTTTGTGAAAATGCATAGCATTCTTATGGTAGGAACCCTTTTTTTCCATTTGTATTCCATTTAAATTTCTTACAAAGCCTCTGGAAGGGATGGTCAACAAAACACTATCATTTCTGGTTCTAATTCTCCTTCTACCTACTGTGGAGTTTGAAATGAGAGGTTGGGAAAAAGATTTGCTTCACTGACGTGAGGAGCCTTGAGTCCACTCCAAGTGTCAGAAGCCAACTTGATGGGCAGTCAATTCCCAGCTCTGAGCCCTGAGCCAGCAGGAGAAGCGGGCAGCAAGAAAGACACGAAATCACCCACTGGGCAGGTTCTGCAACTGCTACACACAGGTACACATCCTCATGAATTTCGCCTGTGGGAATCGTCCACACTGGGTATAATCATCCCCTGTGCAAACTGATAGACACAAGGCTTGTGAGGAGTGCATTCAACTTCCTGACTACATGGACTTCTATCCAATTTGCAAGAGTCAAAGCAGTACAAAATAAGAAAGCAGCCATGTATCCACGACGCATGAAGAATGAGACTGAGAACTGTGGTGTGCACTGCAATCTGTGCTATTTTTTGGGAGATTACAAGTCAGAAGGAAGCATCCCCTTTACATTCCTTTCTAACTTTCTAACAAGCCCTTGACCCAGGGCCAGCCAGAAGTGGTTCTTTGAAAGATGTTCCTAAACTGTATCTGATACTCAGAGTCTCACAACCAACCAACAATGCTTATGCAGAAGTAGCCAATCACAAGCACTCCACATGTAAAGTGAATGGCAGACAATTGAGCCTCCCAAAATGCCAGAGAGAAAGAGCCCTCCCTCACCATGGCTGCCTTTCTCTCCTCCTGCCCTTCCCTACTCCTCTGAAACTCACCTCCTCCGGTCTGCTCAGAACATGGCCTTCTGGGCCAGTTATCCCTATTTCCAACATCCGGTTCTGTTCCTAAAATGAGGGGAAAAATAGAAAAAATTCTTAAATGAACTCAGCCAAGATTTAGAAAAAACTATACTGGTGTGTTCTGGTCTAAGGATTTACAAAATAAATGTCTATGTTGAACAAATGTATTAATTCTATTTTTGGAATTGTAATATAGGGCAAAATCTTAAATAAAAAAGTTAACTATGGCGTCCTTTTATTAAAGGGAAGATAGTGTGTTTGTGTTTTGTCTCCCTTACCATAGGTACTTATTTTTCAGACCAGCTACCTGCTAAAGTACACTTGCTGATCTGTGGATTTGTTCAGTCATGTGCTTGAATCTTACATATTCAACAAAGTGTGCTGAACATCTGCTTCCTGTTCGGCTTGACTAAGTACCTGAGTTAAAGCGATGTGGCCTCTGATCTCAGCAGCTTACAGTTTAGTGTCACCCCCTCTAAATGTGGTCACCAACCACCTACATCAATTACCTGAGCTGCTTTGTAGGAGTGCAGATTTCCAGACCTAGCCTGGCCTGATCAGAAGACAGAAGAAGGCTGAATCTTGGTAATCCATATTTTAATACCCACCTCTGGGTTTACATACTTTAAATCTATGTATTATGTTAATGAATTCAGAATTGAGGCAGACAAAAATCATGCCTGTAGACAGGATTATGTGAGTTAGTGTTTTGGTCAAATTTGGTTTAAGATGTAGATATTGTATGCTTCCTGCTCTGTGGCTGATTGTTATTTCCCTCAGACTTCTGGGCAGCCAGACAGAGAAGCAGGTGGTAATCCAGTGAACACACACAGAGGCGAATGGGGAGTGACAGAAATCCTCAATCATTGTATCAGTGCTTAGCTGGCATCCACCTTGAAATTATTAAGGCTAGTTTCTAAGAACATCTGCTCCAGCAACCTCAGACTAGAGGCCAGGAGAGATGAGAGATGGGATCTGGAACAAGCCTACGTCACCTTGCAACTATGAGGCAGACAGTTTGTACAAAAGGATGCCTACCACCTAGAAAAGAAGAGCCTTTTCAAGTGTTGCTGTTGCTGTTAGCAATCCAAATTTCTAACAGAGGAATGAAATGGAAAATGCACACTTACTGAGAACTTGAATGGATTTAGCATTACCTAGGAGACTGGCGAGGCACACCTCTGCATGGATTAACACACCTCTGTGTGTGTCTCAGGACTCACTGAACGAGGAGACCAGGCCTGAATGTGGGCAGCAACATTTCAGGGATTGGATCCGAGCAGAATAAAAGGGTAAAAAGTAAAAGCAGCAGAGTGCTGGCATTTACTCTTTCTGCTTCCTGGCTGCCTGCCACAAGGAGACCACTCTGGCATGCTACCTTCCATGAGGGGCAGGGGTGCCTCAGGGTGCTCATCAGTTAAATGACATCATAGTTCTGGTCAAAGCGCAACTGTTCCTTGCTCCTGATTGTGTCATCTTCCTTCTCCAAGGCACGAGGAATATTTCTTTTTTAATATTTTATGTATTTGTTTGAAAGGAGAGAAAACAGGTATGCCACTGCAAACGAAGTCCAGATGCATTCACCATTTTGTGCATCTGGCTTTACTTGGGTCCTGGGGAATTGAACCCAGGTTAGGCACGGCAAGCAAGCACCTTATCCACTGAGCCATCTCTCCAGCCCAACAATAAATATTTCTTAAATGGCTAAAAATGCTCTCCTTTCAAACTACCTTGCCAACTTGAAATATTTTTTGGCCTTACTTAGTTTTTTTTTTTTTTTGAAGTATAGCACAAAACTCTGAGGATAGCAGCTGCCTTCATTTAGACAGTGTGATACAATCTTTCAGCTCAAGCAGAATTTAACAAACACACATAAGAAACTAATCCAAATGGAAAAATGCCCTGATTCTTTAATTACTAAGAGCAGATCTTCCCAAGGTAGGGAGACAATGGGGGCAGAGGAAACCAGAGAACCGGCTGTGCTAAGAGCCACAGGGGGTAAGGAGCTTAGCTATGGGTTCTGGCTACAGCAGGGTTGCAGTTACAGGACTGGGTTCCAGGATAGTTGAGGGAGGGTTGGGACCCTTGGCTGCTGGACTGACCATATTGAAAAGGGGGAAGAATTACAGTTCCAGCACCAGTGGGTGCCTCCCTCGGGAGCAAGGCAATTGAGGCCTCTGTGGAAAATGATTTCATTATGTCTGAGTGTGGAGAGAAGGCACATCAGGGGTCTGACTTATTATGCTTCTTGGTCATGAGTGAGAGGAAACGGCACTTCTAGCTTGCTGCCTCCACTAGCAAGACAACACTGAGCATGTGAAATAGCAATTTTGTAGGTCTGAGGAGCAAGAGGTCCCAGATACATGGTCTCTGGGCAAAGATGCTCATTGGGCACATCACCTTCGGAGCAGAGTTCTGGTTCTCGCTGTTATTCTCTGTGATCTCAACCCTCTGAGCCTGGATGCTCTCACTTATAAAATAGGGCAATAGCATTCTGAAGGGTTGGAAGATGACGAAATGAGAATATATCAGAACCATTACCTGGTACACAGTTGTAAGTAGCTCACCAAACAGTACCTGCTGTTAGGCTAATGGGTCCGAGACAAAGGCCAGCCTACACATTGCTCCCACATCCCTGCTGATCACATCCACCAAGTCCTGGGATCTTATGAAGGGAAGGCTGCGATAAGCAGGGTGAGCTATGGGATGCTTCTGTCAGGGCTCACCTCTACAGCCTAGTGCCAGACATAAAGTGCTCAGGTCACTCTGAGAGAATGAATGGAGGCTCTTGGAATTAAGATCATCAGATGACCTGAGAGCTGTCTCTTTTCTATCTCCTCCTAGCAGAGGCCATGTTGAGTGTGTCTGAAAGAAACAAAGCTCTGCTTAGGACACATCTGTGCATGGAATCCATTAAGCAGCACAGGAGGTGGAGAGGGACTTCGCTGGTCCTTTAAATAACCTATTTGGGCCTCAGGGCTCATGCTTTCATCATTCTTTCATCAAGTTTCTCAGATATGAATTCAGGGCCATTGGGAGCTTGAGCCCCACAAGAGCTATGTCCATTGCTGTCTAAGGCTATGAGGTCTATAGACCTGCATCAATCAGTACATGACAGGGAACCAAAGATCCTCCTCTTCTAGGATGCCTTCTCTGACTCTCCAGGACAGCCAGACCTCTCCCTGTTCCATAGCACATCCAGTGTCTCCTTGCTTGGCTTTATTCCCACCATATACATTTGCTTCTCTACATGGACTCTGAGGTTCTGTTTATTTACTTCTTTGGTAGGTTGATGTAGGTCTGAGCCAGTCTCCCTATGTAGCTCTGGCTTGCCTGACACTTACTGTGGAGACTAGTCTGGTCGTGAACTTTGATGTTCACCTTTCCTCTGCCTCCTGACTGCTGAAATTAGGAGCATAAGCCACCAAACATGGCTGACTGTGAGGTTCTTTAGGATGGGGGTTTGCCTTTTGCAATGCACTTATGGCTGAGCCTTTCAAACTCGGTGAAGTAACAGAATGAGGAAACAGATGGAACATGTACCCAAGCTTACTCTGTGGTATTACCTGAGCAATGATATCCCCATTCTCCGCATGAACTTGAGCAATGGCTCCTAGTTCTCCCAGGCATGTGAAGATCTCATAGAGCTGAAATGGAAATAAATCTTGTTACTCAACAAAGAACACAGCCACTTTTAGCAGCCTCACCAAGAGGGCAGTTACTAAAACTAGAGCTAAAATAATGCATTAAACCAGATGAAACCAGTGAAGAGGGCAGACGTAGAAACTAAAATATGCACAGCCAGAGAAGAATGTAGTCCAAAGAAACTTTAGAGGCTCTGCATATATGAAGAACCCGCCAGGACTCCTAGACACACATGACCTGCTGCCAGAAGATATCTTTAATGGAATAGTTTCTCACTGAACTTCCAAAGTCCCTGAGAGTTTGTTAAAAACTGAGACATTTGCTCTGACACTCTCAAGACCTGCATTCTCTCTCCAGGGGTCATGGGTACTGCTTCCTTGCATTTCCTGTGATGACAGTAGAGGCAAGCTTGTAAAACTGCTACAAGCAGCAGGACACTTAACCCCACGTTCTCAGCGCTTACGTACCTAGGTTTACACATGCCCTTCTTCTTCTCGCTTGAGATAACTGATGCCCAAATGAAGGCTTTAGCTCCACATCTGCCTTACCACAGATGCCATGCCTATAAGATTATTTTGAATGAAGTGTGGCCTACATGGGCTTCAAGACATAGTCTGACAACGGTCTACCACAGTAACCACAGTGACTCATGTTCCAAGGGCCAAGGTCAATGGCAACAAGGGGAACCCCATCCAGTTACCCCAACCACACAATAAATGGGTTGTTACCTCTGTGTTGGACACTTGGTACATATCCTTGTATGCCATGTAAACCATGAAAGAGTTAACCCCTGCAAGACAAGTAAGGGAGGAAACACAAGATCAATGAATATTATCCCCATCCGTCTTCATCCTTTGATCTCATTTCTGGCACCCACAGGGCCCAATGTAAAGTAGATATTTCAAATTCCCCAAAGCATTTTCTTACGCCCTCTCCTACCCTGCAGATCACAGCTCCCAAGTGATGTCATAACAGAATGGCCTTTCTTCTGTGTTTTGTCCCCCCCTCCCCCCGCCACCAGTTTTTCAGCCTAATAGCCTCCTTATAACTGGGAACTTAGTAATTGGCCTCTTGGTAAGGCTGCCAATAAACTTTGATATTGCTTAAGGCAACGGATGCCACCAGGAATCATCCTAACAGCCAACTGTGTGGAAACCACCTGGACCCACCACACACTACAGTGAGCTTAGAAGACTTTACCTTTGGGCCTCAGTTTTCTTGCCTGAATACTGGACAAATAATACCACCCTACCTCCTAAGGTGGCTGGACCAGGGAAGAAAGTAACATGTTAAAGGAGGGTTCTGTAAAGGAAGGCTGCAGGGTGAGATGTCTGAGAGAATGACGACGGGAAAAACTAAGCTCCTTAAAAACCTGCTGACCCAGACCTGGAGGCACAAGCCTACGTAGCACGAGAAAGACGAGGCCAGGAAGATGCTGGGAGGGAAGCCTGGCCTTGCCATCCTGAGCTATAGGGGAAGACACCGTCTCAAAAAGAGGGAGTCTTAAGGCGGAGGCATGCTGGCCACACCACTGCAAGCAGCGGAGGATAAAGGCAGAAAAATAGGTAAGCACACCGTTCTCCTGGAAACTGAACGGGTGTAAGAAAATTCAGAGAGAGGCAGAGAAGTGACACAAACAGCTAGAAGCTCTTGCAGACGTGCGAGTCCCAGCCACAGCTCCCAGCAGCTTGAGCCAACTCTGGACACAAAACAGAGGCTTTCTACCTTTCAGCATTTTTTTCCTTTTCTCTTTCCCCGGTTTTCGGGGCTAAGTTTAGTTTACTTTTAACAGCAGCTATAGTGGGAACTGTGAGGGGGGAAGTAGACACTCCAGCTCCAGCAGGAACCAGCCCAGATGCAGACTCAGAGCTCGGCAGGGAAGGCCACCAAGTGCCCTGAATGGCAAGAACATGAGGAGAAGTTGCTCAGTGAGACGTGCTGTGTGTGTGTGGGGGGGGGAGCTGGTCAGTAGCATGTGGGAAGGATGGACGGTGCTCCCTGTGGTGCACTTAGGGCATCTGCCCCTTCCCGTGCGCTCCAGGCTGCTCAAGGGTGCCAGGCGTATTGATTTGGGTAGGAGCTCCAGGGGCCACAACAGGAGCAGCATCTGGAGTTCCCCAGTTGGGGAGGAGACTTGTGCTGCAGCTCACAGCCTGAGCAATCAGGTGCAGGGTGCCCCAGTCTGCTGAAGAATAGACCTCGCCTAAGGACAGACATCTCAGACAGGAGAAATACCTGTTGAGTTTAAACCTAGTGGTGTAACATTGCTCAGGGAGGAACATGCCGACCTTGTTCCAATTCTAACTAGAGAACGAAAGTTCTGGCAGGTGCCTACCATGAGAGGAACAGGGTGGTCTCTAAAACCCACCCACCTGGGTTATACAGGAGGAAGAAAAGCAAGTAGATCTGCTGTGAGCCCCAGTAGCAAGACACAATGTGACTACAGCCAGAGACGATCTCTGACTCCAATATTATACTGCATGCCAGACACCAGCTCAGAATCTTTGGCACACCTATAACCTCTGCAACTAACGCATTTGTGGTTACAATGCTATCCCAAACCACATAATACCGCATTCCGAACAAGAACCTATTTTGGCCCCAGCATTAAGTATACTAGACCCTTATCCAGAAATGGGCAGAAACCAATGTTTAAAAAAAACACAGCAATTCAAGCTAAGACTCTACAACCTAAGACTCCTAGTCCCACAGTGGAAGAGGCCAGTGAGAACAATGGTGGGGGGGAAATAGAACTACAATCCCAAAATAAAATAAAATATCTCCTGGTCATAATTGTAAGGAGATCATGACCAGGATGGAAACTGTCAAAAAAGACATAAATGAGATGAAACTCAACAACACAAGCATAGCCATCACACTGAACTTAACTGAGAAAAATCAGATTTCAAAAACATATTAAGCGAACTGAAGGGGAGCCAATTATGGGAGGAGCTAGACAATCAGCTGATTAAGTTTGATGAGGACTTAACCAAACTCAAGAATGAATTTCAGGAAACATTAGCAAAAACAAAACTAGATTGGAAATTGGAACTCACCAGGGAAATGGAGATGATGAACAAAAATGTAACAGAAACCAAAAAATCAGAGGTTTTAAAAGCCTCCTTTGAATCCCTCAGTCTCAGAGTTGATACCCTGGAGCACAGATACTCAGACCCAGAAGATAAGACTGGAGAAAATAATAGGGATTCCCTAGGCTTCAATAAATTTAAAAAAAAACATGTGAACAAAATATGAGGGATCTGTGGGAGAACAATGCTCTTCCACGCCTAAAGAATTATGGCTTCCAACCTAGACTTTGTGCCCGGCAAAGCTATCCATCCTAAGAGATAGAAAATTGAAAGTGTGAAAGCCAGCTCTATGATTTATGAACACAAAGCTAAACTTAGAGAAGATACTATGGAAGATATACCACACAGAAGAGACAAGCAACCAACCTCAGGAGTCTAACAAAGGGTGAGCGCAGTTTCAAAATTATTGTGCATCAACCCCCATAAACCCTCCACTATGGCAAGGCTTAAAGAAAACCTCACAGTTATAACTCTGAAAACAAATGGACTTAACTCTCCTATGAGCAAGGTGGATCAGAAAAATGGACCCTTCTATCTGCTGCCTTCAAGAAATCCACCTCAGCTCTAAAAACAGAAATATCCCTAAGGTGAAAGGATGGAAAACTATTTTTCAAGCAAATGGAAATAAAAAAGCAGGTGTGGCTACATTAAGAGCTGATAAAATAGACTTTAAACCAAAATTAATTAAAAAGGATAATGAAGATCACTCTTTCCTCATCAAGGAAATGATACCAAAGAAGATATTAATATCATAAATATGAATGCACCAAATACAGGTGCACCACTGTCCATAAAGCAAAATTTATTCAAAAACAAAATAGACATCGACTCTAATTTCATCATAGTAGGAGACTTTAATACACCACTATCATCTCTAGACAAATCATCCAAACAGAAGGCCAGCAGGGAAATAACGGAGCTTAACAACACCACAGATCATACAGACCTAACAGACATATACAGAATATTCCATCCCAAGAGCACAGAACATACATTCATCTCAGCAGCCCATGGAACCTTTTCCAAAACAGACCACAGATTGGGACATAAAACAGGTCTCAACAAATTCAGGAAGACTGACATAGCCCCTGCATCCTATCAGACCACATGTGTTAAAGTTAGAAATTAATAATGGGAGGAGCAGTAGAAACTACACCAATTATTAGCAACTGAACAATATACAATTAAACAATAAATGGGTCATTCAAAAAATCAAAAAGGAAATTGAAATTTTTCTAGAAGTAAATGATAATGAAAACACAGCATACCAAAACCTATGGGACACAATGAAGGCAATTCTAAGGGGAAAACTCATAGTGCTAAACACCTTCATAACAAAGACAGAGAGATCTCAAATTAACCCAGAGCAGATTAAGCTCCTCAATAAACCTATCACATCCACTGAGAATGAAAAAGTAATCAAAAACCTCCCAAAAGGAAAGTCCAGCACTTGATGGATTCTCAGCCAAATTCTACCAAACCTTCATTGTAGAACTGAAAGCACTCTTTCTGAAGCTGTTTCTTCTTATACGAAAAGGGGGAATGTTTCCAAACACCTTCTATGCAGTGAGTATCACCCTAATCCCAAAACCAGACAAAGACACAACAAGAAAGGAAAACTACAGACCCATATCCCTGATGGACTTCGATTCAAAAACTCTGAAAAAAATCCTCACAAACCGAATAGAAAAAAATAGAAAAAATATTATCCACCAAGATGAAGCCAGGTAGGCTTCGTTCCAGGGCTGCAGGCTTCATTCCTGCATCCATAGTTCAGCATATGGAAGTCAATTAATGTAGTACACCACATTAATAGACTCAACCATGAGATAGGAGTAGGGAAAAACTTCCTGAACAAACCTCCAGTTGCCCAGGAAGTGCAACAATCACTAAACCAATCGGATCTCATCAAGCTTAAAAGGTTTTATACAAACAAACATATCATATTCACAGCCAATCAAACTGGGAGATAATTTTTGCCAGCTATAACACAGACAGAGGTCGAATATCTAGAAATTTCAATAATAATAAAATATCAAACAGCCCTCTCACAAAATGGGGCATTGATCTCACCAGAGAATTCACAGAGAAGGAAACATAAATGGCCAATTCTCATTTAAGAAACTGTTCATTATCCTTAATCATCAGGGAACTGCAAATAAAAACTACAATGAGATTCTACCTCACTCCAGTCAGAATGGCAATCATTAAAAAAAAATCTAACAATAGATGCTGGAGAGGATGTGGGGGAAAAGGACCCTCATTCACTGCTGGCGGGAATGCAAACTTTTACAACCACTATGGAAAGCAGTGTGGAGACTCCTGAATAGGATGGATATAGAACTACCAACAAAACCCAGCTATCCCTCTACTGGGCATCCACCCTCAAGATTTCATGCCTCAGCATAGAGACATTTGCTCAACCATGCTTATCATACCTCAATTCATAATAGCTAAGAATTGGAATCAACCCAAATGCCCATCACTGGATACCAAATTGTGGTACATATATACATGATGGAATTCTACTCAGCTGAAAGGAAAAATGACAATGAAGTTTAAAGAAAAGTGGAAGAGCTTGAAGCAGATCAAACTTAGCGAACTCACAGAAGAACAGTGAGAAGAGCCACATATTCTCCCTCATATGTGTTTGCTAACCAGGTTAAGCTTAATCTCTAAGCAAATCTGACAGATGAATTGAGAGACTGAAAAGGGGATGGAAGGAATGGGGGGAGAGTTCGAGGGTTGGGGAATTTATACAATATGCTGAACCAATAATGAATTGAAACTATAAAATCCTTACTTTCATACAGTAAGCTCCGAGGAAGCTGTGGGCACCACCTAGTGAGAGAAGCCATGAATATAATGGGAAGAAGCCCGACCCCATGAAAAAGTGCTCAGATCTGCAGCTCCCTGTCCCAGTCATTGGTTCCTTCCCACACTGAGTTGTTGATCAAAGAGACCCATGAGGTCCCCAAAACAAGCCAGGCTTTTGTCAAAGCTCTTGAATACTCGTCCCTATTGCTGAAGCACAGAAAGTCATCACACAACACCGAGAGACCCTGCGAGATCCAGAATGGTAACCAGCTCCCAGATGGTAGCATTTGTGGTGCTGGAAGGTGTGGCATAAGCTGCCAGGGGAAACTGGTCAATGATATTTGGAGAAAACAGAGACAACTGATATACAGTTCAGACGGATGCCACGAGAATGCTGAACACACTGCTATATGGAAGAGACTAGCAAGTCAAGAAATGCTCATCTGTGCAATAGTGGCGCTAAACCTGGACGGGCAACCAACGGCTTTCAGATTGACAAGGGACCCTTAACTGGAATTGAGATCTATGGAAAAATCATATGGCGACAAAAAACCCAAGCTCCAAGGGGAAATTCCCACTATCAGAGACCCACAGAGAGGCTACACCTATTAGAATCTTGCCAAATTAGCAATGTATGTCTTATTTAACCTATATTATTTCACTGATTTCACTCTCCAATGGAGATTCTGTTTGTATTTTTCAGAAGGCAGTGAGAACCATGGAACAACCCAATTCCACCAACAAGCCATGGGATGATGGTTGACATCTAGGCAGGAGATGAACCACCCGGGGCCTATCATACAGGCCCCTAATGAAACCTATGAGAAAGCGGCAAGATAAACAAGAGACCTATCACCACAGCAAGTGATATAACCCATGAAAGGTCCACGAGACAGACACCAACAAGTTCCCACACAACCCAAAGCAGAAGTCCAGAGACACTTAAGATCTCAACAATAAAGCAGACTCAAAACTCACCCACCATGACTCAGGGAACTGAGCAGAAGAGGGGGTGGAAAGAATGTAGAAGTCATGGTGGGGGAGAATATCCAGAGACATTACCCCCCTCAGCAACAACACACAAAGTAGGAGAAAAAACTGCCTACCTCTTATACAATTTATAATCCCCTATTCCATGGACTGATCCAGTATGCCCAACGAGGAGGGCCCTTAGTGGACTGGGGACAGGGAGGAGGGAAATGGGGGTGCCATCATAAGATTTGCTCATACACCATATCTAATTATAGATAATAAAGATATCAATTAAAAATGTAGATTAAAATAAGTACAGCTTTCTTTCCTCAATCCCCCAAATATGCTTCTGTAATGGAACAAGTAATGATGTATCTTTGCTTTCATCAAAATATATAAATATATAAATGTTTCTTGTAAGTAAATCATTTTACTTCTTTTTCTATAATGTGTGTAAAGAATAAAGTCCAAAGTCAAATCTACTTTTGTTTACCTGAAATATTCCTTATGAGTTTTTAAAATAAAAGGGTATTAGGTCTAATTTCAGTTTCAGAATGATTATATAGTTATATAAATTTCGATTGTAAAAATAAAAGCAGTGCCCAAAACCTGACTTCATGGAACTAGGGAAACGAATTGGGGCAGAAAGAAAATTGTGCCTTGGGCTTAAATTCCTAGGAATCAGCATTATAAAGAAAGTGGTATTTAATTTTTACCCAAAATAAAGAGGTGGGACTGGGGAACAGAAAGTCATTCTGAGGAAGGAAGATAATTTTGGTCTCTGACCATTAGGGTCAGCTCAGCCCACAGTCTCCCCAGCCAAAAGTAGATTATAGTTTGAGAACGTCCCTACCCAGATGGTTCAACTCAGGGCAAATTTCCCCAGCACTACCCTTCCCAAAAGTTTCCGTGCCATCCATGCAAGATTGTTAAACTCCTATTGAGATACCCTGTGTGAAAGGAGACACAGAAAGAGGGAAGGCAGGGCTGGTGGAATAAAAGAGAAACTGTCTTTCCCTGGAGAAGTATCCTCTCGCCTCCAACCCACACACTGTGTATCCACCTCCCAGAATTGTATAGAGACTCCTGTTATCACCACAGGTTTATGTCTTGGAGCATTCATTCTGTTGTCTTTCATGACACGGCTTCTTTTTGCATTAGCTACCCAGTAGTGCCCATTACTTACATTTCTCTGAGTATTCCAGGTCACCTTACAATGGTACATATGCGTGAATGAATGTGTGAGTTAAATAGTCAATGATCAAAACAGGAAGAACAGAAGAATCTAAGAAGATAATGGAATCAAATTCATATTCTCAGAAAGAGAACCCCTCTGTCCACTTTATGAACATATTTTAACCCTACTCTAAGTCCCTAGCCTGAGTATCTCAACATCCTTCCTTGCTCCTGGGAATGATCCAGGCTTTCCCAAGGATGTTACAGCATTGTTATAATCACTGTTAGTATATAAAGTGACAGTTGGCTCTCTGGAGAAGAACTGGTAGGGGTTAACAATAACTGAGCTCAGATTTGCTAGTCATGTGACCTCACAGAGAATAAGTTATCCTTTCCTCATTTTCTTACCCTGCAAAATGAGCAGTATTGCATGAGAGTAAAAAGCAATTACTTTTGAAAAATCTATTGCTTACTAAACATGATCTTGGGCAGTTACTCTGAACCTCAGCTCTTTCACCCACAAAATGGGACCAGTAATTTCTATCTCCTATCTAGCAGAGGGCAGTGGAAGCATGCTGGCCCCATAATCTATCTCCTGTGGGGCCTATAAGAAGTAAACCAGGCTGAAAACTCGAGTTCCTGAGCTCAAATAGAACCCCTATGTTCAGCACACAAGCCTGAGGTCTCAGACTCCAAGCACTGCGTGACTCGTGGGAGGGGGAGCTGCAGCTCACCTTTGTCCTTGACGAGGCTCTGCACTTCCTGCTTGACTCTGTCGTTCCAGTGGGTGATGTCCACATGCAAGGCGTAGTCACAGCAGCTCTTCCCATCAGCCCACTCGCGCCACTTTTCATAGGCCTCAGTCAGGCTGGACTCAGGGTCAGGAAGCACGTGGTCAACTAAAGATGGAGGTGAGAGTGACTCAGATACGGCTTGGCTCCTCCTTCCTCGCCTGCTCCCACTTGCTCAGCTATGGCTATTTAAACATAAGTGTTCCTGTTGGCTTTAGGAATACAGATGGGATTTGGAATAAAGTATAAATAAAACCTCAGTTTTCTCTCCTTAAAGTGAGCGCCTCATGGGCTGGGCAACAGGTTATGATGGCATTTGAAATGCAACTAAGTGGGAGGTATCTGAAGTGTGTCTTATCTGATGCCTAGAACCTAGCCATCAATGAGCACCTGTTTTACATTGTGATTACTAGGGCTGACTTTTTTTAGGGCGAGAGGGGGTAAAGTTCTCTGAGTCATTTTCAGTTATAAACACTGTACACTCTTGAGCTGAGGGATGGCCAACTTGTGTGCCTTGCAAGCATGAGGAGCCTATGTTAAAATGCCGGGCGTGGTGGTTGATATGTGTTTGAGCTTAGAATCCTGGCACTGGGAGACAGGAGGACCCAGGGCTCAATGACCAGCTAGTCTAGTTTACCTGGGAAGCTCTAAGTAGTGAAAGACTGTCACAAAAAGGGGGTTGACACATACATGAGAGGAGCAACATGCAAGGCTGTCCTTGGGTCTCTATACGACAATGACCATGACCACAAACACACAGACACAAAGTTGTGCTCCCTTCCATGGATGAAGAAGGAATTTTATCGTTATGCCAGGTGCAAGTGGCCAAGGCCCTTGAACTTTCTGCCAAGAATCTGGTTTCTTTGAAACCAAATCTACACTTTCCACTGCAGTCATGGATAATATATATACTTTTAAATAATACTTTTACTGTTAGCATGGATAAGGCAAAAGCTATCCTCTCATCAACTCCCTGGGCAGCTGGTAGAGTTGATTCAACCTTCCTGAGCATAATATTGAGATATGTATCAAAAGCATGGACAATTTTCATGCTAATTCCATGATTATCCACACAATAATTTCTAATTTCATGAGTGAGAATTATTCCTAGGAAAATAAATTATAGCCATCAGGAAAATTTTGGTTCTACAGATGTGTATTAATACAATTATATTAATAAACTAAAAACCAAGTTGACACATGGAAAAGTTTAATTAAACACATAAATTGTGATACCTTTATAAATGACTAGGCATCTACTTTAAATACTGTGTAGAATAAAAATAAGAGTGGAAGTACATCTATAATATAATTTAGTGAAAATAGCAGACCTAAATACAGTATAAATATGAGGGCCCTATTCTTAAATGAGGAAGCATGTTTATAAATGTGTAGAACATTTCACCAACTCGAACGAGAATTCTTTACTTTCTACGTATCTAGCACTTAGGTTATCTCTGAAGGACAAGACTGCATCTGTCATTCTCTGCATGCTTTCCACTGGTCACTTGGATCGCTGACATTTTTTCCCTAATGCAGATGACAAGCACAAGCACACTGAGCACAGGCCCGACTCCTGTTCCCAAAGGCAGACAGCCAAGTCAAGGTCACACATGTCCTCAGCCTCCAATCAGAAGGAGGCAGCCTAAGTGCCCTTACTGGAAGGCACATGCACTCAGCTACATTATTAATGTCTGCAAGGGCTCTCGTGGGCACGCAGCTACCGAGAAGTCAGCTGGCTGCCTCTCATCTACTGGAGGCTAGTTCCCTCCCTGGACTGCACTTCCTACGGCCTCTGCAGTTTTCCTGTGCTTCATTGCCAACTAGCTGAAGCTGAACTCTGCTAGTGCTTCAGCCCAAAGGAATACAAGACAGACAGAATTCTGGCCTAGGTTGCTCTATGTCTGCTGGTAGAAGTATCCAATACTAAATAAACAGTTGCTCTGGTGGCTCAAGTTTTGGGTTAGCTCTAGGTAAGACTTAATTCTTCACGACAAGAAGGGCTGCCCTGGAATGCTATTGGCTCAGTAAACCAATGGCATGCAAACTCCCTAGGTTTCTCCAGAAATGTGAATTACCATAAAGAAAACAAAATAAATAAATTAAAAATAAACAAGGGAAATTACTCTCACTTCTTGCCTAATCTTATAGATACTACTTGTTCAAAATACAGCTCAGATCAAATAGCATAAAATCTACTGAGGCCAGTTAATTGCCTTGAACATTCTGCTTCCATGATCTTTCTGTCTGGGAATTGTCTTTTCCTCGCTGCTTTCATGAGAAAAGAGGGGGGTCTCCTTTGTGTCACAGGGAACTACCAAATCCTTTTGGTTGGGTTTTAGTCTAGCAACAAGAAGCTGACTACAACAGTCCTCAAAGACACAGCATACACATCATCCAAGGCACTTCTGTCAGCAATTCTGTCAAACAGACACCTCTAGGAATCAAGAGCACATATAATCTGAGCACTTACTGATCATGGTGGTGCCACCTGCTAAGGCAGCCTTTGTCCCTTGGAAGAAGTCATCTACTGTGGTCATTCCCTTGTACGGCATTTGGAAGTGAGTGTGGACATCAATGCCTCCAGGGATCACCATCTTCCCATTGGCTTCAATGGTCTTCACTCCTCCAGGGACAATCAGATTGTCTCCAATTTGCCTGGTAAGACAGCGAACAGCTGGCAGTTCAGGAGAGCGTCTCTCAAGACAAGCAGAGTATCATAAGGATAAGGAATTCAAACACTGGAATATGTGTGCCAATATAGTCTTTGCAAATGACATATGAAAACTGTGATTTGTTGTCACAAAATGATTTTCTATTGTCACCTGTATATTAGATTTATACTGACACTGTGGCCAGCATTCATAGTCCAGTACATGAATAAAACAAGCATTTTCATGGTTCCTTTCATTCTGTTCTCATTTACGTGTAAAGAATAATGGCGGAAGAAGCTGTGAAGTCCATGAGACGCAGGTCACTAGGAGAGAGATAAACCATCATGACCACACAGGCGTGTCACCTGAGCCAACAAAGGCTTCCGCCTGGATCGTTTCCCCCTCAGGCTTCACTCCCAATTGCACTCTTCCCTGCTACTCGATCAGCCACATGGAAGAAGTCAAGGATGCAGGTACCACCCGGACCAGCTGCCCTTGTATGGTCAGCATCTCAGCAGAGGTGTCAAGCCAAGGAAATGATTATGACAACCTCCCCAAAATACAGTGCAGCCAAGAAAATGTCCCAGAGAGGTGATGCAATCAGTAGAGGAGTAACCCAGCAAATGTTTCAAAGGCATACATCCCTGGGAAAGTGAGGAGCGCAACTGCTCCCTGAACAATGTTATTTACAGGCCATCCAGGGTTGCTTAATTTTTATGTCATTCCAAAGCACGGAGTCAGACAGCTGGTTAAATGTGTCCTTGAGCTACATCTAAGATTCATGGTTTCTACATTATCGCCAAGTATCTCCTATTTGGGGTGCATATGTACCCATCACCTGTGGGCAGACCCAGCTATAGCAGATTCTCTTGGGTATTAAGAAGCCATCACAGGCCGGCAAACTGTAAGATCTGCAATGAAAATAGCCCTGACTTCTAAGAGTTCAACCTCTCCAACTCACCACAAGGCCATTCCAGAGCCACCACAATTCAAAACACACCGTGGAAAAACTGCAGCCTCTGATTGTAATTCTATCCTCATCCAGACACTGGCCAGTCCTATTCCCATTTTCTTACTATTTTTTTTTCTCCACGTGAACTTGAAAACCAAGGGAATGAAGGAATGCTGACCTGCATGTGTATGAGTGTGTTTATGAATGTACATTTTCATCTTTTTCTCAACTATCTTAATGTTAAGTCTGAAACAGAAATGCCTTCCCTCCCTTTTCTCCACCTCGCTCATCAAGATCACAGGATCCTTGAAGGTCCGCCTTCCATGTCCTCCCGGCAGCAAGTTTCTGTTGGCAGCCAAGTCTGATAAGCATAACTGTGCTCGGGATGAAGGCTGCCTGGATTCAGTCTCAGCCCTGTCAGTTGCTAACTAGGTCTATGATCATACGCAAGTTATGTAACCTCACCATGCCTCAATCCTTTCATCCTTAAAATTCAATAACTATCTCCTCCACAGAGTTGTGTAAATGAAATGCTAATGTCTGCTGATCCAGAAGAATAGTCTTAGGCTCGGCAGGCATCAGCTGTTGTGTAATGAGCCACCTTCCTTCTTTGAATTCCATTGGATTTCCTTATTTAATGCTTGATCTTGCTATTACTGATAATGGCAGGTCCTTTGTATATATTCAATATTTCAGTTTCCCTAAAAATGATGATAAGAATTAATTGGGAATGTGTGGGATTTCCATGGAGAGGGGACAGGGAAGCAAAGACACAGGAGCGTAGTGGGAGAGAGTTATGGTAAAGGCACATTGTTTATATATGTATGGAGGTTCTCAATAAAAATGATTGTTTTCAATACCATGCGATCCATAGGCTTGGCTCCCTATGGTACCTACCCACTGAAGCATACAACAGCTCCCAGCACCTGAGACAGCTGCTTTGCATACAAGGACTCCATCAATCCCCCTACAGGCAAGCAAGTGTGCCAACAGCTCAGCTGGAAGACATCCTTTCAGCTCTTAAGCGCCAGGAGTTAAGAACACTGGAGTCACACAAAATGTCAAGCTCCTCTCTACCAAATTGGGAAAGGTAGCACAGTAGGTCATTGCCTTCCAGTGTTTCTAACACACCTGCTTGTGGAAGACTGGAACTCTGTGGAAAAAGGATTCTGAACCTGTTTCAAGTTCAACTGCAAAATGTTTTGTGATCAGTTAGTGATGAGCATAAGGAGGGCTGAAATGAGGAGGAAGCATTAGGTACCAAGTTGTTTTTTTTCACTTCAACAAGTCTCTATCTGAGTGAGGGAACTAATACCTTTTAAAGGTAAGAGGTTTTCTACTGCAAATATATTAAACCACCCAATGAAGTCAATTAGTATAAAAGTGAATGAGATCAAGGGTGGCCAATGGGAAGAATTGGCTACTCTTCCTGCTACACATGATGAAAGACTATGCAAAGACAATCCTCTCGTGAAAATCACTGTTTAAGAAACCATACATAAGCTTTCATTGGATGTTTATTCAATAGCAAGGAAGACATTCCATACAGAAACAAACCTCCCTGGTGAACACATGGAGGACCTGGAAAGCTTGCCCTGTCTGTACTTGGCCTTCTAAATCCTATCATTCTGTCAAGTTCATGTTAAATATCTGTCTAACTACAACTTTACCTGTCAATAAATTTCCTTCTTTGGATTTCTAAATTATTTATCCCGATTTCAACTCCTTTGATACCTATCACGTAGGTGTTGTTACTTCTAGAGTGTTATAGCTCATGCATATCTCTTAAGACCTATGGGCAGTGGCATCTCATCCAACTTTCCAAGACCCACATCATGCTCATAAATATAGAGAGAGGCTCTCACAATTACTCAGTTCACCAATGGAGATTTCTCAAATCATTTATGTAATTCAAGTTTCTTTCTGGGCCTCTGATTCAGATAGGAAGTGAAAAGAAACAGAAGCGTTCTGTAAACTTACTTTATCAAGCCATCCTCCATGTAAATATCAGCATAAAAGGACTGGTCATCATTGACGATCCTGCCTCCCTTTATTAGGAGACGGTCACTCTAGGAAAGATGGAAAACATGAGTCATTGTTGCACCCAGGACTTCAGAGAAGTATGTTTTGCCAGACTGTTTTCCAACTCATTGCTTCAGACATCTAGCAGGAACTCAGTTGATAAAGGTATCCGTGTGCTCAAAACATTCCATAATTGAATGTGATATATTTGCTGGGAACCAGTCTTTCTTGTTTGCCCCTAATTCAAATTATTCCCGTGTTTCACATCTTGCTTCCTCAATCCATCTCAGTCATAGGCTTTTTAGAAGTATTTATAATGCCATAAGAGTATACACAGGAAGTACTCAGCTCATATGATGGTTAAAAACTGGAGTATACACACACCTTGCAAAGTTATTAAATGTATAAGAAAACCACTGATGGAAAAAAGACAAAATATCTTCAGAGAAATTATGTGGAATGTATATTTGCTTCATTATATTTGGTATTTCTCCTATTTTCTGAATTCTTTGCTTTTTTCTTATTTGAATTGGTATGTAGTCATTGTGCATAGCACTGTTTCATGGGACATTTTCATTTAAGTACACAATATACTCTGATCATGAATGAGTGCATCTCTATTGTTCCAATCATAAAAAGAAAGTCTTTTCAAAAAATTATAACTTAGGTAAAATTTAGATAAGTGATCAAATTTAATGCAATAAAAATATACTCCAAGGTTGCTAAAAATAAACATCAATGTAGTGTACTGAAGTCAGAGGAGTTCTGAGACCATAGATTTCACCAAATGAATGAAGCTTAGATTGGAGTGTGAACTTGGGAGATGGCTTTGTTGAGCCATGGGGGAAGAAAGTATTCCAAGAAGACTGGATGAATGGGGATTGTTGGGGTCGGATGCACACCCTGGCCTATTCTCAAGAGCACAGATAAAGAATCTAGACTGGGTTTTGGTAAGAACTCAATTTGGAGACTGCAACCATATATGTCCCTCCATCCATCCATCCACCCACCACCTCATCAAATAATTAGTTAGTGTTTACTTTTAAATTGGGAAAGGTAGCACAGTAGGTCATTGCCTTTATGAACTCTGAAGGGAAAGTCTAGCAATAAAGAATAACAAAAGCAAAACAATGTAAAATTGTATCAAGTGTCACAGAATACAAGGGAGTGTGGCTGGTAATGGAGGCTACGGGAGATCTTTTCAGGAGGAAACCATTTCCATGCAGTTGGGATGTAAAATTTCTGCAAAAGGAAAGGCCTGCATAGAAGCACTGAACTAGGAATGAGATTCGTTCCATCGAGGGAGCTAGGGTTCAAGGAGAAGGGTGGTAACACGCAGGTTTGAATGAGGATATTCTGAGCTACATGGGTAGAAGGACTGCACTGCGAGCAGGGTGTGCAAACCCGCGTGGACAAAGCATCTGAGGTTTCAATGGTCAAGGTGACATTCCTCGGGCAGGAAGGCCTCATATTCAAAACGACTTAACAGCCCCAGTCCTTCGATGCTTTCTCCCTGGCTCCTCTTTGAGAACGCAAGCTTTCGAAAGGAATGTGGAGCCAGAGAAGGAAGTCCCCATGACAAGTTGATGCTTGGGATCAGGGCTAGAAAGTGGGGTGTGACCTATGATCCCTATCCAGGATGCAGAAAATTACCACTTAGCTTCTCCTGCTACCAAGGCATTGCATGAGAATCAAAAGTTTCATCATATCATATTGTCAGGGTAGATGATTTTTAAAAGGTAGAGAGAAGTTCAGTGTTTAGAAAAGCCCTAGACGTGCGACAAGAAGGATAAGGTATGGGAGCTGCAGAGATGGCCCAGTGGTTAAAGGGCTTGTTTGCAAAACCTGATGTCCTGGATTTGATTCCCTAGCACCCACATAAAGCCAGATGCATAAAGTGTCACATGCATCTGAAGTTCATTTGCAGTGGCAAGAGGCTCTGGCACACCCATATTCTTTCTTTCTCTTCTTTCTTTCTTTCTTTCTTTCTTTCTTTCTTTCTTTCTTTCTTTCTTTCTTTCTTTCTTCTTCTTTCTCTCATGTATATGTTTTAAAAGAAAGATGTAACACAGAGGCTGAATACAACACAAATCCCACCGCACTTGATCTGCATAAGCCTCTTGTGTTCTGGGCTCCACCAAATCCCCATCCTCATTCCTATTACTTTTACTTCATAGTTTGTGGTGATGAAACTAAGAAACATGTACTTTCCATCATATATCAGGCTCTGAGACAGCCAAACCTTCCCAAAAATATGATTTTTTTAACCTTCTTGCAAGTTCACCTGGGACCTAGCAACCATCTACCCTCCTTTCACCAAGCCTCCATCCAAAGGGTTCTCCTCCAGTACACACTGCCTGATTCTCCAGCAAACTCACCAGCTCCCACTTCAATTAAGTTGGAATTATAATATTCTCCAGCAGCTGATTTACTGTTTGATCATCCCTTATCCATACTAAAGACGTTTTTTTGAGTAAATTTTTATTATTGTCCACAATGAGTTACATTATTTAGTGGGCAAACAGTGAGTTGTTATCCCCAATTCCCCGATGCCCCCCTTCCCCTATCCCCAATCCTCTTGAGTCCATTTTAGACAGCTGATAAATGTTGGGCGAATGAATGAGAGAAGGAGACAGAAGGTGGTATTAGATCAACATAGTAGAAAAGGATCTAAGTCAGAAAACTATGCCAACTTGACTTCTAGAAAAACAGAATGGAAGTGTGTTGTAATACTATTTTAACAGTACTGCAAGGCAGCCTGATGACTATGCTTCCTAACTATTGTGAACATTAGAAAACTACTTCTTGTCCACAAAACCTATCTGATAAGCTCCATGGGTAGTTCTTGCACTGCCACCAGCTAGCCCAGCACCAAGTTAGAGTCAATATCAGGACCTACTGTTTTGTATCAAGGTCTTTTTGTTAGGATAACCAAATTCAATAGGAGCTTCCTGTTGAAATAATCTTGGGAAATATATGAGTCCCTTCTCATAGCTCAATGAGTTTCTGATCTTTCCAGCAAAGAGCTAGTATAAACTAGTTTATGGAAAGGGGTCAGTTTCTATCACTCTAAGACCAGTTATGAAATATGAAAAGTCTAAGGACCCTCAGCCCTGAAGCAATGGTGCGATCATCACTTTATTCAACCAGCATCAAATGTTCCAAAGAATAAATGCTCTCTGAGGCTCTATGTGCAGCACAGTGGCAGAAGGAGTTACTTCAAGTAGAACCAACGAAACTGAGAGGGTGTCACTGGAAACTAACCAAAAGATAATTGAATAAACCCTTTCTGGATTATAATGCCAGGCCTGATGTAGATCAGTGGGAAGGAAGCACTATGAAGCAGATGGCCAGAAACAGGATCCCTGTTCCATGAACCACTATTATTACCATTTATATTATTTTTATTATTACTTGTTTTCATTATGTAGAGCACAAACCTGAAAGCCTGATCTCACAGATTTCAAATGCATACTTTCCCCCAGTGTCTTTAGATTGCTTTCCACTCTTTTCCCCCCAAATGACCCACATGGTCAGTTTTAACTCCACTACAGAAAGCAGCCTAGGCAAACTGGCCATCACACACAGAAGAATCTGAAAGGAAAGTCTTTATTCTCAATTTAAAAAATTAAATCAGCATATACAGTATTCGACGTCATTGTGGCATTTTAAAACAAAATTTATTTTTGTTGGTCCTCCTTCTCTCTTCTCTCCCATTCCCCTGGCCCTACCTTGTACAAAGACACCCCCACAGCTACCTGAAAGGTAACACCAGACCTTGACTCTCAGGGAAGTGAGAGTTGTATGCGTCAGAAATATTGGTTGCTTCCAAGCCTAATGAAACCACGTATCATTGCACATAAAATGACACTTGTTATGAACTCTTGGCTCAGTCTTACTGATGCACACATTTGGATCAAGCCTGGCAGAGCAAACAAGCCCAACATCTGTGATAAAGGGTTCTTTTCAATGAGGACTGTGGCTCTGTGGGGCTTTTATTTTCTGATCCTAGTACCGAGGCAACCAAGCCTCCATCTTTGGTCTAGTTTTTGGAGCTTACCAATCTTTCTCATGTAATGATAAGTCTGAGTAATGAGGATATATCTAGAGCATTCTGGAATAATCTGGAAGGTATCTATCTCCAAAATGAAGCCTGATACAAGCAGCTGGAGACTCCACCTTGTGCCTCACATAGACACAGGGCTCAGGGTCTCACCCTTTTGCAGACCAGCAGGATGCCCTTTGCTGGCTAGCTTGGGTATGGCTCTTTTTTCCCCACACCCCTACTACTGAGAGAAATCACATGGGGTATGATCTTGAGTTAGACCTTACCTTCTTAGATCCTCAGTTTTTTCATTAGTGCAGAGTACATCATAATACCCAATATTTTTGCCCAGGGTGGCTGTCAGGAGGGGGAATTAAGAGGAGGGAGAGAGAGGTAGAGTAAGTGAAGAAAGAAAAGACAGAGAGAGGAAGGCTGAGAGGGAGGGAACAGATGGAGCAGAAGCATAAATTTTACTTATTCCACTAGTATGACCTATGGCACAGCACGTTCTTTTAAAAGCCTTAAGAAATATAGTATGGTGGAGACAGACTGTTGTTCTCATTTTCCAAATAGGGAGGAGATATGTACACGTGGGACTCCCAGCAAGTGTCAGTGTGAGTCAAGTCCAGGGCTTCTCCCTTGTGGCAGTACATGGACCTCTCGGGCTAGTGTACATCTGGTTCCAGGAGTTCTTTGTGACAAGACCCTCTCTTTTGCTGACTACTGGACCTAATTGTTGTAGTGCTTATCCTGCTAGCCAGTTCTCTGCAGTAGGTCACTTCAGGAGTCCATTAACTTGCAGACTCTACTTATAAATCATTGTATTAAACCTGCCCCTTGTGTCCCAAATGTGTTAATGCAGTTTAAAAAGGGAAGCAATTTATAATCCAGGATCAAAAGGGCTTCAAATGTGTAGTAGAAGTCTAACCTTTTCCCTTCACTAGGGAATAAAAATGCTTTAGGAAAATTAAAGATTATAATTTGTTAGAGACATAGGGAAGGAGGGAGGGAGAAAGAAGGAAGGGCAAGGGAGCAGAAAATAAACCAGCTACTGATTGGTGACTAGTTAATTCAAACTACAGTGGGGAAGAAAAGGCAAATTTGGAATGCAAGATGAATAGGGATTTTGGTTCTCATGTTAATTTCCCTTCTATCTGAGACATCTGTGCATGACTCCAGGAGAAACAGCTGTCCACAGACTGTCAGTGAAGTCAGCCTGAGAACTGTACTTAAGACTCTATAGGTTTTACTCTGTAGAGGCTCCAGCATCTCAGAATAAAAGCTTCAATCCTATGAAGAGAAAAAAAGCTACAAAAAGAAAAAGCAGTCTTCTGAGATCACGTATTTTGTTACCTGCACTGAAATCACAAAGCACAGATTCTGATCCTTGATGAGGATACAGGGTCCTTTTAAAAATACAGAGGCAGGTGCAGGTGGTTATTCCAAATAAACTCCCTTTGGGGTAATTAGATCTGACTTCCTTGGAAACACCCTAACTATGAAGAATATGTTAGGTTTGGTAGACTGTATGGATGGAATCTTCTTGACATTCTTCTCCAAAGTATCATCATTTAAAGAAGACAGAAAATCAGCTAAGATTCAGGAAAAGGTACTGTGATGCTCTGAGCAGCCCAAAGTGCCCATCCTGGTTTTGCTAATAAATATGGATCCTGGGGAGAGACGCAACACTACCTTTGTTTGGATGGGTGACTCTATCTTTCTGGGCTTCAAGCAACTCTTCTGTAAAATAAAGGACAGTGATGCTATGTTCTCAGGGGCTGGAAAGGACTATGGAGCACACTATATGGAAAGGTTAAGTGCTGCTAAGCACACCAAATGCTCAGTGTATCTGAGCAACTATCATTGGCATTATTACCTATACCGTAAAGCTTCTGTCATAAATAATTGCTGCATGAACACTTTATTACTGAAAATATAAATAACAGATTTTGCTATACAGGGAATTTCAGAGTCCCCAGTCCCCAGCTAACCCTCAGCAACTGTTCTGTGTTCCTGCCAAGGTCAGCCAAGATTTCTCCTTTTAAACCCATCCCCAAAGGCATATTCCCATGGCCCTTCCACATCATTCTTCCTCTGCAAATGAGCCCTTATAAAAAGATAGCAATCACTTCTTTTCCAGAAGGAATGGAGAGTGGGTGATGAGGTCAACATCTGCCCTGGAACCTGCCTTCCCCCACCCAGCATATGGATCTTCTTCTAGGACCCTCAGTGAAAAGTGTGGCTTTGAAACAGAGAGAAAGGTCTGATAGAGAGAGATTCTAAGGAACCATGCAGTTTCTTAGCTCTGAGTCCTTACTGAAATAGGGCAGGTTGGCAAGGTAGGTTATTCCAAACCTCTAAATTGGTACAGGTGAGCATCTCCAACACATTCTTCCTTCCTCTTATTTTCTAAACACATTTATGACCACCAAGGCATGTTGGATGCAAGTGAGCTTGAGTAACTTCCTTTGAAACACAACCCACCATGCAGAATACATGAGTGGGAAGCACAGCTTTCACTCTATGACCTTAGGTTTCGTCCTGGAAGTTTGGAAAATAGTAAAACAGGAATGTGAAGGAAGCAGTAGCCAAAGGCAGTATCAGTTGAATAAAATGAGAGGCTGTTCTGCCTTCTGGGCCAGCACATCAAAGCATTGTTCCTTCCCCCAAACTTCATGTTTACCCTTTTAACTTGGCATTTATCAAAAGGCCTTAGGAGCCATGCGGTCACGTCTGGGTCACAGTGGATGGCACCTTAATCCTAGCTCCCTGATAACAGTCTGTCCATGTTCAACACGAGTCCAGACGTGGATAAGCTCAAGTGGACAGCGAGGCCAGGAAAAAGGACGTGGAGGAGGGGCACCCAGCACGGCCCAGGGAGAGTTGTAGAACCATTCCACGCTCACAGGGAAGTCTACAGTCACAGCCACAGGGCACACCCTAGTGCAAACTTTACTTTTATTTGCTTAGTAGTCTCTCAAACACATGCATTTTTAAAAATAAATACTGTCTTACTCCTATTAATTCTAAGCTCAAAAGAGTAAACCTAGGACTGCACACAATAAAAACATTACTAAATTTTGTCTGTGTTCTATTATCTTTAAAAAATATTTCAAAGGATGAGATCAGATCAACTCTTTTATTAAAAAGATTATCAAGTGCCAGGAAAGAAATAAAAAGATTTAAAAACATTAGACAAAGACGTTTTCCTTGATCAAATTGTGAAGGGTCAGACAGCTCCATAGGCACCTGCCCCTTAAGTGGGAGATGTCTCTAGCCAGAGCCCAAACCTAGGTGCTAAAACTTATTGGTCAGGTATAAACCAATCAGTGATCTCCCTGCCCACCTTGGGCAGGAAATACTGACTGAACAGTTAATCCACCCTCTCTTCCCCACATGGCAGGCCAGCAGAAGGACCTCTGAATCTCCTGGCCTTAGAAAGGTAAGGCCTACCTTTCTAAGTCTCTAGATTTTTCCCTCGTTAACCTCTCCTTCTCATGATGGGAGCCTCTGTTACCTTTTCTTCTGCTGCTTGTTTAGCTAAATAGCATAAGTTCTATTAAACTCTCTGACACATGTTTTCCCCGCACCTGTGGCTGGAGAACTCTGTAACTCCCTATGTTCCCTTAAATAATAAAGTCTCCCACTATACCTTACTATCTGGTTGTCTATGGTTTTAATTCTTTAACTTTCTAGGCAAGAACTCGGGTACTCTTTAAACTTTGGGTGCATTGGAATTTTTGCTGGGCGTTATCTAAATTCTAACCCCCAGCTCACCCCGTTTCATAATCAGATTTTACAAGGAATTTATACAGTTCAATATTATTTAATTCTGTCTTCCTGGATCACCTAAGGGGACCTGATGCAACAGCAAGAATACCATCTCTGCTTTGAAGCAGTGGCCAGGCCAACACAGCCAAGACACGGGCCAAGACGTGCCAACATGAGCAGAAGCGAACAAGGTCAAGGAGGGCTTTCTGAGAGCAAGAGCAGGGCCGACGCAGGCATGACAAGACTTCCCATCTTACTGCAGGGACATTGCCTATCCCTGAATTCACTGGGCCTTAAAATGTAAACGTAAGCCAGGAGCTGACAAGATGGCTCAGTAGCTCAAGGCAGTTGCTTGTAAAACCTGATGTCTTGGGTTTGAATTAACGCTGTTATTGCAAAGGTCGATCCAACATGAGGTCCAAACGAACTTAGCAGATTCATGTAAGCACCCCAGACTACGGGAGAGGAGGAAGCCGCTGCAACAGAGCCACCTCAAGGCAGAGGTCAAAGCCCCTCGTAGCTCCTGTATCCCAGCACATGTGCTTGGCCTTCCCCCAACCCGGTTTTTGTTGGCTGCATATTTAGCACATATTATCATTTAATAAAGTTAACATAAATCTTAAATTTAATTAAAAACAAATTCTATAATAGTCTTTACAAAACTTTGGCATGGAGAATTTTCAAGTCCATTCAGAATATGCCTGTGTAAATTGGGTTTCCTGTTTTAGTAAAGGTGATCAGAGTGGTTAATTAACTCTCTTTTGGATGTCAGATTTCTTCAGGGTCTGGTATCCATCACCCTGAATATTAATTTTTCATTATGTGTAAATATCCATTTCCACATGTTGATTACATGTAGATCACCTGGAATCCTAATGCCTTGCTTGCTTTCTTATATTTCCCTGATCTCTATTTTGATCCTAAAATCAGAAACCAAATATTCATACCTAATAAAATAATTAGATTTCAGGTCATGAGACATTGGGGTACATTGTTTCCTCCTTCTAACATTTAACAAGTTGTTAAGTGATGGCTTCTACAGAGCTTGGAATCATTCCCTTGCTATTATATATATATATATATATATATATACACACATACATACATGAAGGCATCATTAACATAGATGAGAAGGAGAGTTTGAACTTGACTCCATTAATATCCACACACTTTTCACTCTGCACTCCACTTTCCTCATCTGTAAAGTGGGCCCAATGATAACTATAATCCAAGTATGTTGTAAATTTGAATATGTAAAATCATGATCATGTTCTGCTCTGGCATAGTGTAATCTTATAATTATTAGTTATCATCGCAAGGTGAAGTTTTGAATGTCTAAATCCCTTGTACTTAATTTGTTCCATGAACGACTTTGCAAGGGCTTTCTGCGAGAGACTAGAGGCTTACGCAGCCGAGGCCGAGGCAATGGATGGGGCTCGGCTTCCTGTGAGGCCTCTTTTCTCAGATTGCAGATCTTCCCTTGTATGTCTCCAGACTCAACTTCCCTTCTTATTCACATAAGAATGACCCAATGACCTCATTTAGCTTCCTTATGTGTTCTAAGACCTTCTAAGGTACTGCAGGTAGAGCTACAACATATGAATTTGGTTTGGGGACAATTTAGCCCATAATATTTCCCCCTCCCCCACCCAGAAATGTGTGAGGAGGAGGAAACACAGCAAAGTAAAATGAATCTTATGCCATTTATACAATCCAAGATACTATTTTCCTATAAGAATTTTTGGCAAATTGTTTCCCTTTGGCCCACGTTGTCTTAGGCACATAAACCAAGGGGTTGGACTAGCAGGTCCTTTGTCTTCAAAGCAGACTTAGGAGTTTCCCCTGTCATTTCTTGTTGGGGTGGTGGTGGTGAGTGTACTGAAGGAGGACGGAAATCAAAGAAAACACACCAGCGTTGTGGAATCGCCCAGAGAGAAGTCTCTAGAAAACGAGACTGACTGTATTCAATTACCTTAAAGCTGTCAAACTGCTTAAAGTTCTCCTCTTTATCAGGCCACAATTCAAACCTGGTTTGTTTACATCAGGAAACCCAATCTGAAATTGTTAATATCCCCAAATAAAGTAATTTCATGAAGGCTTGCGGCACATGGTTTTCAATCAAGTTCCCCTCAACTGACCAAGGACAGGGAAGAGGGAAATAGGGGAATTGGAGACAGCAACACATTATTCCCTTTTTAAGCTTATCTAATTATGGATAATAATAAAAATATGAAAAAATACATAGTTAAAATATAAAAAAATGAAGGGTGAAATGTTTTTAACAAAAACATGCTGCACACAGAAAATGAAAACTTAAAACCAGCGTCCAAGCATCTGGGCTAAGCCAGTAAGGAGAGATGGAATACAGACCCAGCCTGGCTTCCTATCCCGCTGGGCAGCTTCAGGTCCCAGGACACCGGACCTCCACGGATGTCAAGAGGTTCAACAAGACAGAATGACAAGTAAAGGGGAGTAGTGAGAAAACGAGGTGGAGAAGAGAGAGAGAGAGAGAGCAGTAATCCATGGAAAATGGCATCACGGTGAAGCCACTGCGTGGTGGCACTGCAGTGAGGACTTTGGGAATTCGAATCTAAGTTAGACCCATGAGCTTCCTGACTTTTATGCCGTCTCTCTCTTCTTAGGCAGCTTTTCATTCAACTTCAATTGAAAATGTGCAATTGAAAACTAATCTATCACGTCATTTTGGTTACCATAAAGATCATTTAAAAACATTTTTAAATGAAATTAATATAACTAGATTCCCCAAGCAATTGGATAATATAGATAAAATTATGTTATGGAAAAGAATTTAAAACATAAAAAACTGTATGTATAATATAGTATGGAATGAAAAAGAGGACATAAAACAGCTGCACCAATACATGATACTATTTCAATAAACAGCACATATAATCATAAAGAAAAACATCCAGATGTATAGTAACTGGGCTCCAAAACGCTATCTCTCAGCAATGTAGTTGGTGCTTATATTGGTTATCCTCATTTTATTTCTATTTTTCCTTTATTTTTATAACTACTGTTTTTGTACTAGGAAAAATGTCTTAGTTAACATTAAATTCTCAGCAGCATAGAGTCTAGCATATAGTAAGGAAAGTCTTAATTCAACTGGGCCTCAGTTTCCTCATCTGTAAGGGAAGCTGAACTTTTGAAAATATTTCTCAGAGTCACAGTAAGTAATGCCTCTTCAGGATCTTGCCAAGGATTGGTTTCAGAGGAAGGAGTAGGGTGTGGAACCAGAAGGCAATTCTCAAACTGTCAAGCAGCCTCTCTCCCTGGCAGTTTTGCTAATGGGAGAGTGAAGGACTTCTCTTTGGCAAGTTGTCTGTGTTAAGTATGAAAAAACAGATCGTGGCAAGAAGGAAGATTGCTCCTAATAGGATGGCTGGGAAGCCTCCTATGCCGAGCAGTACTTATGAGTGGAGAGACTCCCACCTAACTGCTTTTGGCATTTCTTCCATCACTCACGTCTCATGGACTTGAACTAAATGTGCTAATGTTTTGTGACTTCAGAGGTGTGAGAAGATTTTTTTTTTAGAATTTAAGGTAGCACTGTATAATGAGATTAAGAATGCAAAACTTGAATGCAAATTTTGGACTCACTACTCAAGGCTTGTGTGAGTTAGAGACTTAATCTTTGAATTTCCTCATTAGTAATATGGGAATATATTTGTTGGAACTCTACCTAATTGAATTGTTTTGAGGAGTGAGATACTAAATAAAATCACTTAATGTAAGGGACAGTAAATATAAAATCTTCTGGTTAAACTAATTTCCCTTATATATTATCTCTATTAGATGTTCTATGATAACCATACTACTAGGCACATAGTCAGTGGTAAAGAAATACTTTTAATTCAATAAAACATATCAAGATGTTTCTGTGATATTTAGTTGTATCATAAAAGGCACCATCATCATACATGTGGTACTGCAGATGCTTTTCTGAGCAAAGGTTTAGTCCATGAATACAAGGGCCTCTTCCATTTTACATGCTACCACAAAGAAACTTAGGGTTTGAATGTAAAATGCCAATAGGCCTGGGTGTTTGAACACTTTGTCCCCAGCTGGTGGCAATGTTTGGAAAGGTTGTGAGACTTTACTGGAGGAAAGGGTCCTTGAGGTTTCAGGCCTGATCCTACTTCCTATCTGCCCTCTGTTCTGCCAAGACATAAGGTGAGACATCTCAGTTGCACACTTCTGTCACCAGAGGCCTGACTTGAGAGAACAGATATTTGTTCCTGAGCATCACACCCCCTTTCATTGACAACTTTCTAGAATATTAACATATTCTTATGTCTTACCGTCCCCTCCATGTGGCCTTCAAATGGTGAGCCAAAAGCAACCCTACTTTAAATTGCTTTTTTCACAATGAGAAAAGTAACTCACACAGAAAACAATTACAATTATAAAGGATATAGTTTATACTGAGATGAGCTTTAAAAATAAAGAGTGCTTTAATTGACTGAAGAACATGGAGTGGTGGTTAATCTTTACTGTCAATTTCAGGTCATCTAGGAGGCACAACAGTGGCTTGTCTGTAAGGGTGTTTTGTGAGAGGTTTAATTGAGGATAGAAAACTTACTCTAAATGTGGGTAGTACCATCCATTAGCTAGGGGCCTTGCTGAATAAGAAGGGGAGGAAGAAGAAAGACAATAAGGACTGGCACTCCTCTCTCTGCTTTCTCGTCTGTTGAGACATGAAGCACTGAGGGGCTCTGACTATAAGCTTCCACAAGCATGGAGCTGCCTGCCGCCATGCCTTCCCCTCCGTGATGGACTGTATGCTCTTAAACTGTGAGCCACAATAAATCTTCTTCCCTTGAATCCTCATCACAGAGGTGAGAAAAGTGCCTAATACATGAAGATTACAATACAATCTAGCAGCAAGAATAGCTCCAAAGTTAAGCCCAAAGAAAGAGCTAGAAATCTTGGAGAGAACATACGCAAACATGAAAATAATCCACTTAAATGTCAAACTCTAACATGGAAGAGTAAAGGGCTTCCCTTAGCCAATGAAAGAGCGAGTTAGCAGCATGCACGCCAATTGGCCTGATTTCTGCAGATAACTCTGAAGACATTGTGCTTTACGTACAAAATCAGAAAGAGACTTCACAGTGAAGATTTATATTGTATCCGGGTCAAAGAGTCATGGTGACAGTTTCCTTTATTTGAAAAAAAAGTCTATATTAGTTCTCTAAGTCATTTGTAGTAATAGAAATTATGTGTCTGTTTGCAAATGAAAGTACCCAAGTAAGACTCTGAAGTAAGTTAAGAATGAGTGCAGATGCTGAATTTGGAAGAAAGGAGTATGAGTGATGGATGGGCTCCCTGGCACCCTTGCCCAGGGCAGCCCTGGATTAAAATAACTTGCTTATTCTGCTGAAGTGCTGCTGAGATTGATTCCCTTGGCCCAGGGATCTGACTCCAGTTTCTTAGAGTTGGGCCTTATTTTTATGTCGGAAAAGTTAATATTCTAGAAAGTTGTCAATGAAAGGGGGTGTGACGCTCAGGAACAAATATCTGTTCTCTCAGGTCATTTTCCTTTGAAATTATTCCTGCCTGCAAATGTTAAATATACCCATTCATTCAGCAGAGACCTTAACATTTGCCGGCCAATGACAAGTGTGAGCGCTTCAGCGGTAACTTCACACAGAAAGGATGACATTCCTCAGCCTTTGAGAGTAGCTTATTTCCGCTGGAGGACAGCCATCATATTTAGAATATTGGCAAGATCAGCCCAACAAAGCTTGGGCATATACAGACTCAGAGTTGTTTCCTGTCTGCGTGTTTGACTAGTCTGGATTTGGGGCAATTGTCGCCTTTGTGCTTTTATGAATGGCAGCTTTCTCTGACAGAAACACTGTGACAGCAAATGAATCATGGCATTCCTTTAAAAATATGCATTTTAATTAATATTAAAGCTCTGCTAAGGAAAGGACCTATCAGTCATCATTACTCGTTGCTTTTGTGCAGTCTATTAACTAAGTCCACTCCCGGAATAAGGAAAAGGCTGGGGTCTGAAGGGTGAAAAATCAACCAGAGACACAGATATTGGCTGGACCTGCTGAGCTGAAGCCAACAACTGCTGCTCTCAGCCATTTCCCTCACAGGAGGAGCTTAGAACTCCTCTCTGTGAATTGGAAGAGAATGAGGAAGAGTGTCTCACAGGGTTATTTGCACTGGCAAGGACTTCAGGGATCCCAGAGCGCAACTCTCGTTTTATCAATGCAGAATCCACGTAGGATACTTAAGAGTAGTGATATCACCCAAAGTCACAAGTCAGTTAGAGGCCAGGGCAGGCCTGCATCATAAAACAAGAGTCCAAGGGATGCCGCTCTTAAAGATAAAATCCAGGCTTCAATGGAAGATCACTTGACTAGCATGCACAAGGCTCTGGGTTATGGCCCAGCATTGGGAATAATTAATATCAATGACTTAAAATAATCTCACTTCAGTGGGCTGGAGAGATGGCTCAGCGGTTAAGGCACTTGCATCCAGTGCCCAAGACCCCGGGTTCAATCCCCCAGGACCCACGTAAGCCAGACCCACAAGGTGGTGGCCCTGGTGCTCGCTCTCTCTCTCTCTCTCTCTCTCTCTCTCTCTCTCTCTCTCTCTCTCTCACCTCTGCTTGAAAATGAATAAATGAAAATTTTTAAAAATCTCACTTCAGCCTTCAGATTCAGAGGAAAAAGAGAGTTAAGTCACAAGAGATGTGTCTTTGAATTCCACATGTCCCAAATGGGATTCTGGACCATTCTATTATGAAGCTCCCTCATCTGGCTCAGAGAGCTGTGTGTGTCTGTGCCTGGCTGGCTGGGAAGAGGAGCCTGGCTTAGTCTATGTCTGGGAAAAGGATGTAGACAGGGAGTTAGAAGGGGTCTTGGGCCCAGATCTGCAATGAAGTAAGGCAGGAAAATAACATCTGTTTCTCCACCCTGCACTCCTACATACATGCTTCTGGGCAAAAGCCAGGAGGAAACTCAGGCAGCTGGCAGGAGAGGAGCATGACCCAGCGTTCGAGGACGACGCTCAGTACTTCTTCCAGCAGTGACGTGATGATGCACTTAGCCAGCCCAGTCCTCTTCTTTCCCCACCGCGAGCCTCGGCCCCCACTTGCGAGAACCAGGTGTGGACCACTGAAGGTGATGAGGAGAAGGAGGTGGCACCTGTGCTGTGCAGCTACTGCTTTGTTACTAGGAAACTATTGAATCTCTGGACGAAACAATCTTGGACGCTTGTTCATTACCCATGTGACTTCATCAAGTTACAATATCTGATCCTTTCCCTAGAATGTAAAATTCAGGATTGATTCATTATTGTATGTACAAGAGTTGTGAGCTAAAAGAAATAATCCAAGTAGTTTGCAATGAGATGAATGGGATGTGATGGTTAACTTTTCTTGTCAACTTGATCTGTTAGTAATCTTGGGTGAGTTCCTGAGGCTGTTTATAGGAAGGCAGCCCTCTCCCCCTCAGTAGGAGGCAGGATAGTAGGCTCCAGGGAGCTAGAAACAAAATATCCCTTCCTGGGAGGGCAGTGCAAGAAGGAAATTCCAAAGACTCAGGAAGTCAAAAAGTTTGGGAAAGGGTGGCAAGGCCCTGCCCTAAGGCCATATAAAGGGGAAGGAAATTTCTCTCCCTCTCTCCTACCGGTTTACTGGTGTGTAGGTGTGTGGGTGTGTGTGGTGTAGGTGATGGCTTCTCCCCCCACCCCTCCTTTTTCTCTCACTCTTTCTCTCATTCTCTGTTTGAACCTGTGAAAGGGGCCAGCCTCTTTCACTATTATGGAACTTCCCCATTGGTCTGTAACTTCAACAAATCCCTTCCTCCCATATCTGTGCCTGGTTCATTCCAGGAGCTTACGACTGACAACAACATGGGATAATCTCAATTTGGGCTCAGGTACTCAATAAATGGTAGTCGTTAAAAATAATGAACTATGCTTCACTCAATATTTCTAACCAAAGAGTTCCCTGTGATATAATTAACAGAACGTGTCTCATTCAAGAGAAGTCCTGGGAATATTATATTCCATGGAGAGACTGAGACCAAAAAAGTATCCAGAGAGAGGGGCTCATCCTAGATTTTAGTTTGGGGAAAACTGTTTTATATATTAAAACAGACAAGAATTGAATTTGATTTGGTAAAGGAGGAGCTTCAGGGGCTGGGGAGATAGCTCTGTCAGTAAAGTGTTTGCCTTACAACCCATAGAACCCATATAAAAATAATCAATATGGGGAGGTGGAGACGGGCAGATCCCTGGGGCTTGCTAGCCAGCCAGTCTGCCTACTTGGCAATTTCCAGGCCAGTGAGACACCATAGCTTCAAAAGAGGTAGACAACACTGGAGGAATGGCACTTGAAGTTGTACACACACACACACACACACACACACACACACTTCTCTCAGAGAAGCCCATTTCTGTAGGTTTTTTATAGGAGTCTCCCCCTGGCATGAGGGGGACTTGAGAAAGGCCTGTTCTGTGTTCCTACTAGCATTGCCTAGGAGCCAAGGACTCATCCAAACTCCAGGTCCCTTCCTCACTAGGAGTGCTAACTGAATCAAACATGGGCATATTCCAACTGTTACAAACGGTTTGCAGGTTTTCGTATGCAATGAGCAGATAAAATGGTTTTGTAAAGTATGCTAATAGGTAGAAAACAAAAGGACATTGCAGGATACAAAGGGCTTCCTTTTGTAAAATTCTTTTTCAAGTTCAGTTTTATTTTTCCCTTCACTGGGGGTGGGGAGGAATAAGGGCAGAGAACACATAACTGAAAACTGGGCTTGAACAGCTGTTGGAAACGGTGCCCACCACACTGTCACTCTAGGCTGAAGCTGCTTGGGACAGACAAACATACAGCTCATCTCAAGTCCAGGCTCGGGAGGGGCTGCGGTTTCGTCCCAAGGTGATCTAATCGCCTCTATCAGGCACAATTCTGCAGCAGAATACTTGGTCATAATTAAGGCAAGGAAAGCAACGATTCTACATAGCATTCTTTTCATTTTTGTCTTTGAAAAACTTGTAAAGTCTCCCATGTATCCCTTTATTAGCTTCCTCTCTTCAAAGCAGTTGAGATTTGATACATAAACCACTGTTTACTACATGAATACATCTGGGTTCACAGACCGACTTCAAGGTCACTACTCATTTGAGCTCTTGAGCTCAGCAATAAACCAGTGGGATTAAAAGGGGAACTTTCATTTGAAAGCTGTAGTTCTGCTACATAGATTTTGAAAAATCTCAGGAAATCTTGTTCTCTGGAACCCCCCAATTGCCAAGCTGGCTCAGTCATAGCGACTAATGCTCAGACCAGAAGGATAACCTGGCTGGGAATGATAGCATAAGCACCGCTCACAAGTATAAAGAGAAAAGTGCCCAGTGGGGCCTGAGCTAAGGTTTTCATGCTGGGACACCGAGGGTGCTTTCCATTCTTAAATGCTTAGTATTTTCTCTTCTGTCTTTCACTTTGAATTTCCCTTACATGGATAGGTAGGTTTGGGAATAATTGCTTCTTTGTCTTACAAACTCTGATTCTTCATCTCCTTATTCTCAGGTGATACCACTGAAGCAAGACGGATGCACAGATGCAGGCTGGGGCTGCACTGGCTCCTTCCACAGCTTCACACCTAGGTCCCCAGCTCAACTGTCACCAAAACCTGTGTATTCCTCCATTTTACAGGGCCCCTTTAATTCTAAAAACCAACAAACAACAACAACAAAAAGCTTCCAGGTACTTGAGAACTCACAATCATACCCTTTACAGCAAGATCACAGAGCTTGGACTCCATGCTCTATAATGGCCTTAACTTCTACCTGTATTCCTAATTATGGCTTCCAGCAATTTCCAAGAATTACACACATAGCCCAACCTCCAAAGAGCAGAAATGTCTATAAGATGCTATTTACAGAAATCCATTATTAGTTGAAAAAAATCTACCTCTCTGTCATTTGTCTCCTCAAGAGAATCCATAAGTTGTTTAATGTACCAGCGTGAAACTCAGCTGCCTGTGCTGCTGAGAGGCAGCGGCTACATTCAAGGGTGACTTTGATCTTGAAGATGGATAAGCTCGGGATGTGACCTCCACTTGTTCTTGAATCTCTTGCGTATGACTCCGGATCACTGACTTGACCTGCCTCGATTTCAGTTTTCTTAATTGGGAAGTGGTTTTCTGATGACACTAATAAGAAAATTCACATGAAGTGCTAGATCTTTTCACTCTTGTGATCAGATGCAGGCGTAGCTTGTATCAGAGGGAACAAAGTTTTCGACCTGGAGTTGATGGGGTGGCTATCAGTTCAAATACTCTGCCTTTATTTTGGACATAATATAAACGGAAAGACAGTTTTCAACATTTTGATGCATAAAATATGGGTAGTATACTAATGGTTAGAATATGCTGATCCTCGGGTTAACTGAAGCAATGCTTGTCGACACAAAATACAATACCTGACAAAAATACCACTCAACAGGCATTCGTTATTACTAAAAGTGATTCACCCTGATCTGTTCAATTGCCCATCCCCTGAGACTCAAGAGCTTGTGTTGAGGTTGAGGAAATGATCCCTCTAGCTGCCCTGAGAAGGTGAGGCCGGAGCAACACAGCCAGTTCCACCAGCAATAAGAATTCCTCCTTCCCCCAAAGAAACCAATAAACACCTGACAATAAAAATGCTTTGCTTTCAGAATACCAAAAACAGGTGGAAGGAGGAATTAAAAGCAAAGTAAATCAATCAAACAAACAAAAAGAGCCTACTCCCAACTAAAAATGGTGGCATAAGGTAGTGAGTATCTAGGGAGGAGAGCCCAGGAAAGACTGCCCCCTTCTGTTTTCACATTATGGTGACAGTTCAGCTACTGGGTGGGGCTGCCTTAACAGAAAAAGGAAGAGAGAGCTTATAAAATTTGATTCACACCTCAGGGTGTTAGCTTTTTAAAATGAGCCAATATTCACAGCAGTGGCCATATGTTGTATTTGCATCTTGAACCCCATTTTAGTACAGGTCTATCGGTATCCAGCTAGGAGGGAGCCTCAACACTTGTGGTGTGAAGATAATCATTTTCTATTCTGCAAACATACAAAAATATTCTATCGTAAGAATCCTCGTCCAAGGACACACACACACAAAGAATGAGAAAAGTCTGGAAACGGGTTCAACACGGACCCCTAGCAACCCTCCCGGACACCCCCCTGCCTTAACCCTGACTGCAAGGTAGCTCAGCTTGCACAACCCATAGACAGTCCACTCCCTTTCCAGCTGCAGGAGACACAGCCCAGCTGGCAGGCACCACGCCCCGGGCGGAGAAGGAGAGCCGCCCTGAAAACGAGCATCCGAACAGAAACAAAAGCGCGGCCCTCCCAAGCCTGGTCCAGGGATTAGGGCACGTTCCTAGGGCAAGGTATCAAGGCCAGATTTCTTTTTCTTTCCTTCAGTGTAGCTCGCTCCATGCCTAGAGGAATGGGCGTGGCCCCCAGAGCCATGCCACAGCCCGGAGCCCATAAGAACAATTGCGGTGTGCAGAAAAGAAGGTAAAAACTAATTGGTTCTCTGCCGGTCCCAAAAGGAGATTTGGCAAGTGCACAATGGGTGTAAATTAGGGCATTCAGCTCACAGCAGCAGCAGCAGAACTTGGTTCTGTCCTGTTCATTAGGGAGATAGCTGTGGTCCCACCCAGAGGCTTTTTTTTTGGGGGGGGGGAGACACCTTCAGTATCTCATTGCAGACAACTGGCCCCAGAAGACACTGACGCGATGGAAGCTACACAATGTTTCCTAAAGAATGGAAAGTGAATTATGTCGAACGGTGGTTAAAGGAGAAACCCGTGAACCCAAAGCCTCTGCCAGGCCAAAAGGGCACCTACTCAGCTCATCTCTTCCCTCTGGGGAGCAGTTCTTCCCTGGGACCTGCTGGACGGTGGAGAGGGGTGGGTGCATTTTGTGGAATAAGGCTCAGGTGCAGGGAGGAGGTGTGAGGCTGCACACCATGACCACCCAGTGCACCAGGAGCAAGAGCCATGCTTTGCTGCATGTGGAGGGAGGGTCCTGCGTGGCACTTGCCCAGGGCATTCTGAGTCTAAAGGCGAGCAGGTGGAAACCACTCGGGCCACAGCCAAACCTTGGCAGATCTGTAGCAATACCTAGGCAGGTAAAGCCCTGCCCCCACGGCTGTAGGGCAGCCCAGGGCCAACGCTCACTTCCTTTGTTCGCCCTGTAAAGATGGAGTAGCCACCCAACACACACACACACACCCCCCACCCTATGCACTACGAAGTACAATCAAACTGCTTCATGCTAAACTAGCAAATGTCCTTGGCCTTTGAATTTTGTTTTAATGCCCGTCCCCACCTGTCCTATGGCCCGGCACGACGTGGGGCATCCTCGTGGAGGACTCCCAGGCTCGGGCAGTGTTCTTCCAGATGAGCATCTTGTTGGATCCCGGTGAGGTGGCTTCAGTACCCGCTCCAGGCACGTCCCCTCTCCACCTCGCCTCCTGTGCACAAACCCCGAGACCCGCACACAAAGGCCGGTGGAGGCTGCGCGCGCCCGGACCTGCCGCAAGATCGCAGCCTTTCCCGGGAAAGGCGAAGAATCTGATTAAGTGAGGACCACAAGTTGCTAATTCACGTGGCAGCGGACAGAGAGAGGGCCAGAGGGGACCGGCCGGGACGGGGTCCAGGCACCCCGAAGCGCCCGCCGAGGGCAGGAAGGGCGGGAGCGAACCGAGGGGCGCGGCCGTGCCGCCAGGCGTCCCGGGGAAGGTGTCACCTCGGTTCCCGGCCCGGAGGATCAGCGCGCCGGGCGTCCCTTTGTTACCTCCCCGGGCAGCCCCGGGGCGTCGGCGGGACGCGGCCGCGGGGCGGGGTCGGCGGGTGGGGGCTCACCGTGATCCTCGGGATGTTCTTCTTGCCTTGGTAGGACATGGTGGCGGCGGCTCCCTGCGCCCCGGAGGAGATCAGGTGGAGCGCGCCCGGCCCGGCCCGCAGACAAAGCCGGCGCTCCGCGACGGTCCCCGGCCCCGCCGCCGGCCCTCCGCGGCTGCCTGGCTCCCGGCTCCGGGTGTTTGGCTTTCTCTGCGGCGCCAGCCGGGGCCCCGTGAGCGCGGAATGGCTGCTCGGCGCCACCTCCCCTTCTCCCGATCCGCCCCCCCCCCACGGCCCGGCGAGTGCGCGGCCCGGCGCGGCCAGCAGAGGGCGCGGGCTCTCGCGGCGGCCGGTCTCCCTCCCACCGGCCCGCGGGGGCCGGGGTCCCACTTCCCTCCCGGAGCCCGCTTCCCGCCACCCGAGCGCGGGGAGCTTCTCCGAATATTCGGGAATATTTCAAGCTGTTCTCTGCCCGGCTTCGAATGGGAGAAAGGGCGTGTGCGCTGCTCCGGGCGCCGGGCAGGGCAGGCGGACGCCTGGGCACCTTCTGGGTGTGCCGCCATGGATGGGCGCATGTACCGCTATGGCTGCTGCTGAGAAACAACCAGGTGAGCTACTCACAATCCGAGCTCACCGGTGTGCAGACAGGTTACTGGAGTGAAAACCTAGCTGTTGGGCGCGGGGATTCCGTGTCACATGCATTGGTATTGGTAGAGGCCACTGTAGGATCTCCGTGGTGGTCAGAGGTGGGAGAGGGGCTTTTGCTACTTTCCGAACATATGAATTAAATAAAAACAAAAATTGGTTCGCTAGGCAGACATTATAAAATCCTTTAAAAATAATGTTACCCCCCCCCCCCATCTTAACCCCAGGCGAACGTTCTCTAGCTGTCACTGAGATGACTGTTCGGTATCTGGCATTCGCACTGCTGTAAGGCGGCCTCTGACCACACCTCTGCACATCTTGCTATTAAGTTGAAGGCTTACTTCCAACAGAGCTTCTACAGAAACAAAGTACTGAATGCAGTAAGTAACCAGGGCTTTCCACAAACCTGAAATGAGCTGGCCTGGTCATGTACTCAAAGGGCCCACTAACCCCTTAAAAACTCCCTCTACTGAGTTAATACAAGCTGCTGCTTGTATTCATGGGTGATTTAGAAGGAATGTAGATGTCAGAGGAAAAGTTGCTGCAGTTTCCACTTTATTTCTGGCAGGAAAAATAAATGCCAGACAAAGGCCGCCTCCTGTAATCTTGCAAAATCTTGCAGAAAAGAAGAAGAAAAAGAGGAGGATTTGAGAAGACTGGGTCAAAGGCACTTCTTCAACATTTTGCTTTGTTCTTGAAGCAAAGAGCCAAGAGCTGTGAAATCACAAAGCATTCTGGGACCAACATGCAAAGGAGTAGGATTATATTTAGAGCAAAGTAAAAAGAGAATTAATTACACACAGTGAAGCTGCATAATTCTGTTTTCTACCATAGGTTTTATTGCCCCAAACTTGCTGGAAAAGATCTTGAAATTTTTGCTTAAGAAGAGCAAAAGTATGTACTGGAATACCATGCATCTTTCTTCCTCTCTCTTCAATTTCATGGGTTTCCTTGCCATTCTTGTATCTGAATTATCACCTCTGTTACTGTCATTGTAACCTGGAACACTCTTTAGTAAGCAGATTCATGCCACATTTTTTATCATAATGTGTGTGTTGCTTATGTTAAATAACATGGCTTGATTAAACCTGCTGAGGTCAGGTTTGCAGGCAAGAGACCATGCTCTCTATAGGAACCGGGATCAGGCTCCTGTGACAGGCCATGACAGGAAATGCATAATAACCAGCTAAGTGGTTGCAGCTGTTACCATACAACAGTTTTCCAGTGATGTCCTGTTCAATCATCTTTCACTCTCCTACATCAAAATGAGCCTCAAGGTGAATGGGATGAAAAAGCCTTCCTTGGCTATGGGAATAGGAAAGGCGGCCAGCAACTCAGGCTATGTCTGTTCTGGAGAGCCTGGAACCACTGTGGACGCTTTCCACAGAAGAATGACTCTGCTCTGAAGGATTTCTGTGGATACACAGCAGGACTTCCATTTTGGTATCTTAGGAAACTGGAGAAGAAGGAGATAGGGACACGGAGAAACATAGACAATGTAATTCCCAAAAAACCTTACTTTTGGCCACCAAACTTTCCACACCCCTAAACACCTGTAGCTTGGGATGAAGTCCATTCTTGATTTCTCTCCATCAATCAAACTCTGGAATTTCATATCTAATGTTTCAGGAAATGCTATCAGTTCCCTCCTGTGCATTTATCCAGACTGTTCTCCTCAACACCTGAAAAGCTTCTTCCTCTCCTGTTAACCACCTTTCACTACCACCTCAGTCCCACAAGAGTCACAGGATAGAGCTGGAGAGCTGGCTCATCGGGTAAGGTACTTGCCAGCAAAGCCTAATGACCTGGGTTGGATTCCCCAGTTCACAGGTAAAGCCAGATGCACAAAGTGTCACATGCACCTGGAGTTTGTTTGCAACAACTGGAAGTCCTGGCATGCCCATTCTCTCTCTCTCTTTCTCTCTCGCTCTCTCTCATTGCAAATAAACAAATAAATGCTCAAAAAAGGTGGAGGGGCCATTCTTCATAATCCTTAGTGCATTCATTCAACATTCTTATGTGGGGCTTTTCTGGCTATGTGCAAGTGTATTAAATTATTCAAGGAGAGCTGAGGATGATTCAGTGCAGAGCACTTGCCAGCCTGTGCAAAGCCACAAAAATTATTCAGGAAATATTTACTGAGTAGCTTATATGAGCCAGAGCAGTTTTCATGCTACTGTGAAGTATGGCTTTATAGAGGCTCTTCGGAGACAAATCAAGAGAGGAACTATAGACATCTAATGCAGACAGCATCTTGTATACAAGAACAACGGAATGAGCTAACAGAGAGCACATTCCAATTCAACAACACTAATAGTACTTTTGTATACCAAAGGAAAGATTGTATAGGGAAGGAACTGTATGGGGCAAGAAAGAAATAAGATAATTTTTAACAGGCAAGTTCTTGAACAGGTGACATCTAGTGTTGAGTGGAGAGCTTGTCCTAAGCTAGAAACCAGAATGGTTCCTCCACAGTAACTGAAATACACTGGTACTGAGACAGGTACAGAGGCAGATTTCAAGAAGGGAATTTATGGACCTTGTCTTCTCATTACATCTTCTTTTTCAAATGCTAAGACTGCCTAGGAGAGAAGATAGTGGAGGAACTTAAAACAGATAGGCATTGGTAGGAAGTCACTTTCCATCACTAGAAAAGTTAAGGTAACACCAAGGAGCTCCTTCAACTAGTGACCATGCGCATCAAGAGAGCAATAACACATTGTGCACTTTCCTTCAGCCAATGTGCCTTCCTGTGTGCAGGGAGGGGTAAGAAGGGGCAATATTTAACAAGCGTTTTTTCTAGGTGAGAGCTAAGAAGGCTGAAAGATATTCCAGGGAATCAAGGATCTAAACTGGTTAAGAAGCACAGTAAAGTTGGGCGCTAAGGGCAGGGTGCACAGTGAAGATTAGGTGAGACTCACTCTTTGAACAAAGTAAGTTAATTACACGACAGCTATTCCTACCATTGCCCTTTGCTTTGCTTGTTTACGTCAGAGAGGATGCCTTACTTATCTTTATTCTTCCCAGTTCTTGTTTAGTAATAGGAATAAAGTAGAATCAAGGGGATGGGGTATAACTAAATAGATAAAAGGCAAAGTCTAGAAAATTCTGGCTTCTTTTTAATCTCCAAAAATTATCTAAAATAGCTCTGCCATTTACAGGTTTGACTACTAACAATAGTTTGTACTGTAAGAAACATTTATATTTGCTAAATTAATATAGGAAAGTATTTCAACTTGATATTTATTTGAAACATAGAGAATACGAGGGTTTTAAGATAAATATATAGGAATATTGAAGGGACCAGAATCTTGTGCCTTTATGAAATATATAGGATATCAAAATGTTAAATAAACAGACACTCATAGGACCATCCATTAAATCATTTGGGGCTTTTTTGTTGTTTTAATTCAAACAAAGAAAATCTTAGTCATTCAATTCATGTGGTATGGAATGAAAATTAAAGTGGTGACTCACTGTTATTTAATGTTGAATATTAACCATAGAAATGAACTGACAAGCAAGCTTTTCTTTCATACACATAAGTAGAACTAAATTATGGCCACAAAATATTGCCATGGGCTGATTCCAAAACTAAACTTACACCAGCTTGGGAGAAGGCATGCCAGACCTTTATGCTTTCACTGATCAGCTTCTTCATTCTTTTCTTCAGTAGACAATGATACTGAAGGTCCTTCCTTGTTCCAGAAGCTTCAACGACAGCTCATTTCAAAGCCACAAGCCAAGCTCATGGAACGAGGTTGGGAGGGAGGGATGGATTATTATGTGTTAATCTCCATCTCTGCCCCAGTACACGTTAGACACATGAATGAATTTAGATTCATACTTATGGGAAATATCTTGATACTTTTGTCTTGTTATATCATAACCTGGCTCATTTAAACTCATTTAAATGTTCACTATTTTCCTAGAGCTGCTGCTGCGAGTCACTTTCCAGGAAAGAGTCACAGGTCTCCAGCGAGGCGTCACCTGAGGCTGGGAAGGAAGCTCTCGAGTTTTGATGGAGCCTTGGGTCCACACATTCACTGCAGAGTGGTGGGACTTGAGGTTTGGACTCAAGAGCAAGTCTTTGTTTATTCTTTTGTTCACTGATAAGTGAAAATTTTGACAAATAGTACTTAATAATAGTTTTTTTTTTTTAGATCAGGATTGATGGTAGGAATCATTTCTGCCACAAGAGAGGCATCTTACCTTCAGAAACCAGGTAGATGCCATTATTTCAAGTGCCAATGTCAGTGTGGTTGCCTCAAGAATATGGAGATGCTTAGCTGATGCTTCCTATTCGGAGGAGTAAAGGGGATGGAAGTAACCCAGGAAAGTATTGTGATAGGTAGAACAATGTCTTCCAATGTAACGTCGTCTTTTTTAGGACTTATGACAATGCCACGGACGGCACCTTACTCATATAAAGGAGTTTCTGCTCATTTAAGTTAAGGATCTCAACGAAAGAAACAGAAAGAAGGAGAAGAAAGCAGACTGAGAGGGGAAGAAGATGAAGGAGAGAAGAAAAGAAGGACCAGAAATGACCATGAACCAAGGAGTCTCAGTTAGCCTGGTAAAGTCTCAGAAGCTGGTAAAGGCCAGGAACAGATTGCCTGCTACCAGAAGAATTGAAGCTCTGTGTTACCTTAATTTTAATCACAGAAAACACTTCAGATGTCCAGAAATGTAAGAGACTAACTGCTTAGATTTAAGTCTCTGAGTGTGGCAATTCATTATATCAGGAATAAAATACTATGACAGTTAATAATGAAAATCAATCAAGGACTAATAATAAGAAGGCTGTGGATAGTCACTCCATAAAAATTCATAACACTTTGTCTAACTTTGGGATTTAAGCTACTTTTCAGGCCTCTGGCTCCTTAGCTGGAGAAGCTAGGTCATCACGAGGAAGGAGGCTGCAACACATGCCCAGAGTACAAGACCCCTTAGTCATTCCTCAACAGTAGTAAATAATTCTTTTTTAAATTATAAGTCAATGACAGATTAGCAGCACACTTAAAAATTTCCATTTAATTCACTAGTCTGGATACCAGAAAAGCCAAATTCCATGGTACAATAGAATCAAGAAATAGTCCAAACCTAAGTCTCTCTCTCTCTCTCTCTCTCATGTTTTTCTAGAGCAGACTGTCACAGATTCCAGTATATTCTGTGTAGCCATTGGTTTAGCAAATGGATATGTTCCATTAGAAAAAGGGGTCACCCCCAGATTATGCTCATTGGTCTTTACTCCATCAAAATGCAGCCTGAAATCTCTAGACTCCTACACATCTTGACATCTCAGTGGCACATCCCACTGATGACATGATGTAGATTTGATTAAATGAGCAAGAAATGACAAAAACATAGGCGGCTTTGTTACGATGTGTGGACCTTAGAGATGGTTGGGGATAATCTGCAACATTTCAGGGACTGATATATAAGTAAAATTGAAGGATTCCAGTGGATTGGACATGCCAGGGCATTTTCTCCAGAGTAGAGCATAAATTGTTGCATTGAGCAAAACTTTTGGAAAAGAAGGAAACATAGGTCTGGTAGGACTCTACAGATTTTAGAGAAAATCTATTCCATACATAAAAACGCAGTTCAGCTCGTGTATGCAATGATGCCTGGCACAAGAAAGGCTGTGCAGCAGGTCCAGCTGGGGCGCTCCTAGGGCAGCACTGGAGGCAAAAGATGGCCTCAGAGGCTATATAGAACTCCTAGTCAGAATTTAGACTCCTCTGCCTCTGGGACAAGAAAATTATATACCATTTTAAAAATAGATTCTTGAATGCTGCTGGTCTCTGGTAAAGACAGAAGTCTGAGCAGTCAGACGTGACCATACAGCCAGAAATGCCACCATGAGCCAGTGTCCATCACCCCAGATGTCATTTAGCCAGCTGGTCCCATCAGCACTCATTATTGACAGAAGTGATCATAGTCAGCAGTGGGCATAAGAAAGACTGAAAGACTTCCTTTCCCATGTCACCCTTTAACCCATTCCTGGGGCCCTGACAACCAGCTGATGGAGGAGAAAGCATTTGAGGTGGTGTTCCGTTGGCTCATCTTGGTATTTAGAGAAACTCAAAAATTGACACATGCCAGCCTCAGTAGTGGTAAGACATGGAGGAAATAACCTCCCACAGTGTCAGATTGTGTACCTGGTCACCCACTTCCTATGGAAAGAAAAGGTACTTGGTTCCCTGATGCCTTTTCACCAAAGGAGAAGTCTTTCCACCAGGGGGCACAGTGAGAGTGCTACAACCACAGGCTGCAGCTCCTACCTGGGGACAGCATTTTGCGCCCAGGAAATTAACAAGGCGTGGAGCTCGCATCACTTGTAGGATGCTGACTATCAGGAGAAATAGGGCTGCTGGACACCGTGGGAACAGGTACTGCTTTGCCCAACCTTGATGGTAAATGCCCGAGGACAGCATTGTGACCAGTGTCTTTGACTCCTCAAAAATAATGGACAGAGTCTCATGCCAGGTTAGTCACCTGGACCAGAGAAGATGCTAGCTAAAAATGAGGAGATTCTGGAATGGTAGGTAGAGGATAACAGTGGACATTAGTGTGGACTCTAGACCAGTTGTGAGAAAGAAGCTCTGAGACCCCCATGAGAGAAGACAGCCCAAAAGTTAGAGTTGTTTCTTCTAGATCTTATACAAAGAAGCCTAGCGAGCAGTGAGCTGTCCCTGTGAGGCTCAAAGGCCGGCCAACCCCAAGTGCAAGGCTGCAATCCCAGTTATGTTTTCCAGGCTTCCTATCTGCCTCCAGGAAGGACCTGTGCTGCATGGATTTCTCTCATATTTCCTGTACTCAGAGCAAATGCTCCAGAGCCGAGGGCCCCAGCTTTAGGGTTCGTGTCTACAGAGAAGTGGAAACATAGAGTCTTTCCAGTAGCTTATCCCTAGAAAATTCCCAAGGAAGCCATGGGCTGAGGAACAGATGTCTCTTGTACATTAATGACTTACCAATAAATGAACATTTTCTAAGTGGAGCCAGCCACCTCTTTTACACTGATTCCAAATAAGACCTTGGAATTCTGACCTCAGGATGTCGAATGTCAAATGCTAACAGAGCCCCAAGCAGAGCACTTGCCTACTTTTAAAGATCTAGACACTAATTATTCGTGAGTGGCATGAATACAAGGGGCAAAACCAGAAATACTGGTGGATTTCACATGCTGAAAGACTTCTGTGCTGCTCTTGTCACTGGGCAGAGCAGCTTCTCTAGTGGAACAAAAGAAGGAGCGCAAACCCCATCAAGGTGCTGAAAATAAGAGGCTGTTAGCTGAGACATCTTTATTGTACTCCCCAGGGCTTAGGGACTATGGGAAAGAGGGGGCAGAAAGAATGTCAGAGCCTGAGGGTAGGGGAACACTTTGGGACATAAATTTTGGTTACGTAGTGATTGGAACATTGATAACCTCACAGGTAGAAGTTGCCACCTCAGTAATACCTGCACAACACTGAGCCCATCAACAAACATTTTCAGAGAAAGAGAGAGAGAGAGAACATCAAAATAGAAGGGACTACTTGGAAAGAGGAAGAGATTCAGTGGAATAGGGTGAGGGAGGGAGGCAAAACAGAGTAATAGGATTATAATCAAAATACAGTATGTTCATGTATCAAAATTCTCATTAAAACATTATTAACCACTGGAAATAGCAGTTTTGAGCCTTGCTTGTCTTATCCATGAAAGCGGATCGGTGTACGGCTGGGTGGATATGAGGACACAAACATGGAAAAATGTGTTTCAGGAAACAGCGATGTGCTGTTGACTCAGAAGGAGCTGGCAATGCAGCAGATATATGATAGGGCTTCAGAGTCCTAGAGAAAACAGACCCCTGCCCTCCCTATGCTTCCTCACTGCTGTAGTCATATGTCCAGTGTTGGGCTTGGCATGCACTCCTTACTGAATATTTTAGTGAGTCTCCAGGGCCTGCTCTTGTTACTTCATCCCACAAGGAATTTACAATGACTTCCATGGCCCTCTAGCTGACAACAAAGACAAATTATCTTGTGCTGAGACATGACTACTTTCTACATTTCATGGGGATTGTTTTGTCCATTTCTGCTGTATTTACACAATACCTTAGCGTAGTAAATTAATTATTTTTCCACATTTCTCAAGGCTGGAAATGACAAATGGTGTCTTCCCTGTTCCTGCAGGGTGGATGAGTGCACCCTCTTACAGCAGGCATTAATGGCAGGCCTTGCTGTAGAGCCCTCACGGCGTAATCATTTCCCCCAAAGACTCACCTCTCAGTACTATCACACTGGGTTTTAGGTTTGCACAAGCAAATATGGGAGGGGAACTGAGAGATGTCAGCAGTGATGCCCAAAAGATGCCAGATAGTAGGAAAGGGTTCTGCATAATAAAGATTTTTAACTGATGCCACAGTGAAAGCAATTTTTGTTATTATTGTTAATATCAAGCCCATGTGAGAGGTCTCCATTCATTTTCCAAGCAGAAGCATTGAAAGTAGCCTCTGGGCAAGCTTTAGGAAACCGCTATGACCAGTAAAATCATGAGGACAACGTGGTAGATCAGAAGCTTACCTTTGCTTAAGACAAGAATGGTTAACAGACTTTTGTGTATTTACTCTATAATTTAAGTTGGATCTATATTTTTCTCTTTTGTTATTATAAAGTTGAGTTTCTTTTTATGCCCTCTAATTTTACAAAATTATAAAACAAAATTATGAAAACAGATCCAAGGTGGTAAATACTTTGACTATGAATGTTTACCACAAAAAGTAGGTATTAACTTGTTGTAAAAGATCCTCTCAGATAAAGGCATCAACTGTTTCCCACAGAAAGTTCATTCAACTTGTTAACTCTCCGACCATAATTTTACCAGGATATTGTTAGCTGAGTTCTCTAATTAGTATAAAAAGATGGTAAGAGCTAATAATATTCACACAAAATTTATTTCAAGAAAAATAGAACATAAGCAGCTAAACTTGACAACACAATGTAGGCTCTCTCTATTTTCCATGCATAGATATTTATCTGAGGTAGCCAGTCACCTACCACCAGGGGCAGGGTGGGTGACTCCTGGGATTGCTAGGACACACTCAGGCTAACACCACAGCCTGTAGCCCAACTCTGGAGCTGTCCATTGCTTCACATAATAATGCTCTCGATCACTGAAGGCTGATGCGGGTAATCCTCTTTGCCCAAGTTCCTTTGTTTTCCTCCCTACTTGGCAAGAAGCCGTTTGCTGCTCTAACAGGGCCAACTTAGAAGCACAGAAATGCCACTATGGAGTAGCTCAGACATGGAGTTCAACTCTGCTAGTCACACAGGCCAAAGCTTACATTCTACTTTGGGACTGAGTAGATGGTGGCTGCTCACTCGCAACCCTAGGGCTTCTGATTCCCAGGGCAAGCTGGCTGGCTGGCTAGGCTAACGAATTGGCCAGCCCTGGGTTAACAGGAGAGACCACCCCCACCTCAGCAAATAGGTGGAGAGTAGTCAGAAAAGACACTTGACCTCGAGCTCTGGCTTCAACAGGCAAGTGCACACACATGCACGCACGAATACATGTGTGCACACACACATACACATGCAAAAATAGTAACTCTACCTTTACACTGTGACGTGATCCCCTCGACAAGTTCTTCTACAGTCAGTTTTCTCCTCACTAAAATGGGGATAATGTGGTTAAGTTGCATAACATAGAAATTAATAAAAAGGGGGAGGTCCTGAAAATCCACAGATAGACCTAGAAACTGAGTAATTAACCAAATTAACTAGAACATTGCCTAGCACTGCTTGGGGCATAGAGGGTTATTGAGTGAACCTAACCAATGAGAATCCTAAGAGAGAGCTCTGGACAGGCTAGGAGGATGCATTTTCCCACATTTTCCTAAGGAAGAAGGCCTCGAAATTTTCCTCCTATTCTCAGAAGGCATATCGCCCCCCCAAGGCCATGCTTGCTCTCAGCACAGACATAACACTGCTTCCTGCTTAACTCCATTCCTTTCCCTTGAGCTTCAGTCTTACGCAACTGTGTGTCCACCTGAGTAAGCCACACACAACTCACCTGCACCTGTCGGACGTCAGTGCGAGAGACCCCTGCAGAATGAAGGGCTCTTCACAAGGGGCTCTCAATCAGCTCCTCCTTTGCACATAGCTGAAGCTACCTGCCTCACCCAAGTACCACTGCCTTAGGGGGAAGCGACGTCCAACAGCACCAAGTCCAGCCTCTTGAGACAGACCTGAAGGCTCTTCCTCTTCAGACTTCCTTGCAGAGCCTGGCCAGATGGCATTTTTCTCAAACTCCATTCTGCCCCCTTCTTTTTCCTTCTCTTCCTCTCTACTAACGCTGATCTCAAAAGGCTTTTTTGTAGTAAAACTCTTGCTTCGAAAGAACTTGGAATACTGAGCAAGACTAATACAGATTTCAGAACCTCCTCCTCGACTCTCATATCCAGAGATCCGCGGATCATCACAGGGGCCCCAACAGATCCGAAAGAGGCGGGAGACTGAGGATGAGACCACTGCTCTGCTCAAAGTTCCAGCAAAACCGAGTTCACTTTCAAATGAAATACTTGTGCCTAATATGAGAGAGAAATGGGTCACTACAAAACTAGTAGCAGTTACCATTCTGAGTCCCAGGGCCTGAAGGCAGGGTGTTGTAGTGAAAAGGAAAAAACAATAAGGACCTAAAGGATTTGGCTTTTAGCATGTCTGCTTTCTACTATTTATTTAATTAACTCTTTGGCGTTTTGCAGGAGTATGTGTTAACAGTGTGTGTGCTATGCATGTATGTGTGTGTTCAACATGTCTGGGTGTACACATATACGTATGCACATGTGTGTGTGTCAGCAAGAGGTTGATGTAGAGGGTCTTCTTCTATCACTCTCTACCTTATTTTGAGACAAGGTCTCTCCCTGAAATTAAAACTAACCAATTTGCTAAACATGCTAGTCACACAGCCCTGGGGACACTCCTGCCTCCACTGTTCCAGTCACACAGCCCTGGGGACACTCCTGCCTCCACTGTTCCAGTCACACAGCCCTGGGGACACTCCTGCCTCCACTGGCCCAGTCACAGGCCTGGGGACACTCCTGCCTCCACTGCCCTAGTATTGGGCTTAAAGAGGGGCGTCCCCACACCTGGTGTTTTCACACAGGTGCTGGAGTTAGAACTCAGATTCTCATACCTGCATAGCAAGGAGTCATCTCTACAGCCTTAATTCTTTGACTTTGAAGCAGTTCACTCAACTTTCCCTCATCTCGTCAGTGAAAATAAATTCTTTGCTTCTAATTTCCTTGGGCTGATGTTCAAATGAGATAATGGAAAGACATCATCTGTTTGGGGAAATGCATTTTAAAAGACTATATGAACACCAGCTCTTAGTAGTATTTTTTCCATTGTGTTACAAGCATATCCATGACTAATACATACTCAAAAGACTATTTACCATTGATGTTTTCCAAGTATGACCCTATCTCTAAGTACTTCTCTGGTTTTTACATTATGTCTTCCTCCGGATGCATGTTTCCAGGTTTCCACGCTGATCTAATTTGTTCATTTCCTGGCCATATTTCTAATCTGTCTGGCTTGATCTGGACTATGTCTCTTCCCTACTGGTTTTCATAGCACCATCCTCTGTGCCCTCACTGCAGATATAATTACTCTAATAGGTTTATGGCCTCCTTCCAAGCCATTACTATCCGTGTACAATGAAATGCATACGAAGCTGGTCTCTGCGGCAGCATCGTGGAACCCACAACTCACTTTCCCCTTCTCAATGGGCTTTCCAGGGAATTTTAAGGTCATTTCTTGTTGTTTTTGCCTCTGAGGGTGCCGTTGGCCGCCGCAGAGGGAAAACAGAGAAGCAGTGTGAGCTGAGCGAGCTGTCCTCTGTCTCAGGGCTGGGGTCCACAGAGCTGGGGGGCTGATGCAGGGGGGGTCCGGCGAGACACAGACGCGAACAGATGTGTATAGTATATCCACATGGTTCTTTATTCAATTGGGGGAACTTACATTTATAGGAAAAAGGGGGCCAGGGGGATGGGGAATAGGGAAGAGAAAAGGGGATTGGCTGGTCAGGGTGGTGAGTTATCGGCCTGCACTGGGATAGGTGAGTATGGACAACCTGAGAATACCTCATTTGGGGGCCTGAGTGGTGGGAAGTACGTGATTCTAGCCACGGTCTGTGGGGATGGGTACAAGGAAGTTTGTCTGATACCCAATGCCAGTCATGCTGAGATGGGAATGCTGGTTCCTATGGCTAGCCCAAGTTGGGAGTCAGGGTTGATGGAGCCGGGAAAAGCCTACTGAATTATCGGGGTTTCACCTCACTCATACATCCTTAACCCTTTGTTCTCCGTGCCCTCAGTAGCAGTGCCAACAGGCAGTGCCCAACAATTTCTCATGGTTCAGAGAAACCTCCTTATAAAAACGGAAACTTTTTGTCCTTTTAACTATATGGGAAACAGAGCCTGTTTCTCTTGTTCATAATAAAAAAAGTAATGTTGATTACATCATGCCAGTACATGAAGCCAAACACTTAAAGGCCCAAGGATAAGTGAGTGGGCTCCCACCCAAAGATCTCTGGTCACAGTGTCAGTCACCTACGGGACTGCTCAGTGTGAGTCTGCCTCTGAGTTGATCCAGAAATTAGGACTGAGTTTTCCAAATAGGGTTCCAAATCCTTGAGTTTCTTTCCAGGGGAGACCTGTAGCCAAGCCCTTCCATAAACCCAAAGAACAAGATGCACAATCCCTGCAGCTTAATACAGAGAAAGCAACTTCTCTTTGTTCTTGTCTTTCTCAATAAATTGGCTGACATTAAAGTCTCCTTTTTGCTTCATTACAGCACTTGGCAGATTCAAAGAGAAGAAGAAAGAGGGAACACAGAGGAATCCAGGGTGAATAGACTTCAGAAATCCCTTGATGACACACTAAAGCAATCAATTTCCTTTGCTGCTTTTTAATTTAGAATTTCTTTTGTTTTTAATTGAGCTTGGCATGGAGTACTAAGTTTTTTTCTATTTTCTATAATGAATATCTTCATTGCTTTCTGAGTGTTTCTGACAATGCATGCAGGTAAATTGTAATTCAACTTCAAAATAGTTATATATTCATTCAGGTTGAGAAAACCTTGAGAACCTTACTCAACTACAGTAAGGATCTCCAACTCTCTCTCTCTCTCTCTCTCTCTCTCTCTCTCTCTCTCTCTCTCTCTCTCTCTCACATGATCTTGCTATGTAGCCAAGGCTAACCTCAAACTCACAATCCTTCTGACTCCAAATCCTAAGCACTGGATGAAATTTCTTCTTAATAATATTTTAAATACAAACATATTAAAAGTATTAATGTGTATTTTGCATAGAGGGAAGAAAAGTTGAAAATAATTTAATATGCTATTAATTACAGTATCTGAGGGGAAAAAAATCTCATAATTTCTTTTGTCCATGAGAGAGGAAAGCCATGAATTTTGGACAATAGAAAGATCTAGTTTTTTTTTTCTTATTACATCAAATACTTGGTTTTTTGGAATGGGGAAATTTTTCCAATCTGCTGAGATTGTTCTCCTATAAAATGAGGATAAATAACACACTTGTCCTGTGTCATTGTTTGGATTAAATGTGCAAAGGGCCAGTATGTGCAGTATCTGTACATAGCAGAAGATCATAACTGCCAGGTCCCCTCACTCTCCCAGGCACAAAAGCAAAATCTGTCATCTTTTATTAATACACATGACGCACTCTTACAACACTATCACTATTCAATCACAGACAGTTAAAAGAAAGTGTCTTCAAGGATCTAGCATTAACAACAATGACACAATGCAGTTAGCCTTCCAAGTACACTGACTCCTCACACAGGAAGGCAATTTTACTATTCTTCATAGCAAAGGATTTGGAAGGTGACAATATTTATATGACAAGTTACTTGATGCCAGGAATTGAACTCAGCCAGATTTCAGAACCTTAATCTAGTTAAGATAATACACTGTTGTCTACGCTAACACTATTTATGAACTGTAGATAACAATTAAATGGATTACATTCCCTGATGCATAAAAATCAATGTACAGAATACATGCCATTTAGTAAAGTCTGAAAAATTATAAATTTGGTGAAAGATACTTTTAAAATGCATTTTATGATCTTCTCTTGTAATAATATTTAATAAGCATCTTTATTAAAGTATAAACTAAATATAAAATTCACTCATATAATTTCCCAATTACTATTGTTAAAGGATAATCACAAAGTTGTACACACAGCATTAATTTATGTGTAGAACATTTTATTATTATTGATATCTAGTTTTATTTCACGGTGGGCTGATAGGATACATGGAATTATTTCAACTCTGTGTTTTGTGACTTATGATGTGGTCAGTTTTGGAGAAGCTTCCATGAACTGCCAAGAAGAATGTGAATTCTCTATATATTGAATGAAATGTTCCACAGGTATCTGTTAAATCCAGCTAGCATGTGGTGAAATTTAGCTCTGAAGGTATCTTTCCTAGTTTTTGGTTTGGAGGTCCTATTAAAACATGCTAAGTGCACAATGCTGAGTGAGTGGGGTATGAGAGTCTCCCACTGTTATGGAAAAACACACGAAATGCAAAATCAATTGTAAGGCTAAAACCATCTGGAAGTTAGAGCAGTGGCCCACCCTAAAGTTAATGGGATTCGAGATAGGGCCCAAAGAAGGCAATACTTGCTCTGACATTTCCAGAAATATTGATCAATCATCAGATCTGGAAAGTAGGTTGGACTCAGAGAAGGAAACAAAATGAAACAAAAGAAAACCGTTTACTACCAATATTTAAAACTGTAAAGCAAAAAATATGTTAAAAGGAACAGAGAAAAAAGAAAATTATATTGCATTTTATTTTTCTCAGTAGTCCACGCAAATAGTAATGGTTTCAAAACGTTTGTTCAAATGTACTTTATAGCATTTGAAATTTTCTTCCACAAGGCCCAAATGAAACCTATGAGAAAGTGGTGAGATAAACAAGAGACCTACCACCACAGCAAGTCAGATAATCCATGAAAGGTCAATGAAGAAGTCCAGAGACACTTAAGATCTCAACAATAAAGCAGACTTAAAACTCACCCATTGTGATGGTTAGGCTTTGTTGTCAACTTGACCTTTTTAGTAATTGTGGGTGGGTCTCGAGGATGTTTAGAGGAAGGCAGCCTCTCAGCAAGGGGCAAGATGTAAAGAAGCTCAAAGAAGCTGGAAGTAGGACTTCCGGGGAAGATGGCTGACTAGCAGACACGCCATAAACCTTGGGGAAATTAGGGTCAGGTTCTTCAGCAGGGACCCAGCTCGTGGACATTAGCTGCGGCCACGAGCCGAATTCCAGGCACCTCCGAGTACAGGATCTGCACGACTGGAAGCTGACAGCGTGGAAAAGAGCTCGCAGGAAGCAGTGAGTCCTCAGGGCAGGCTGTGCCGGAGCGAGCGGCTCTTGGCTGCCTGCCGCCTGAGCCTCTCTTTCGGCGGGCCGGCTTTCCTTGGGTTTTGGCCCCCACCCTCCCGTCCTCTGTCTATCCCGCTCCTCCCGGGCACTCGCCTGTCTTTCTTTTTTAACTTTCTGACGGTTTTTCAAATGTATTTCTGATATTAATATTCTTTCTCAATCGACCATCGATACACAGCCCCTCCCCCCGTCCTTCGGCCTCCAGCGCGTCTGCCCGCCTCTCGGTCCCAGGGGCTCCGCCTCCAGCGTCCCTCCCCGATCGCTTCTACTTCTTCTTCTGTCCCTCTTCCACCGCGAATGGGGCTCCTTCGTACCCCCCCACCCCTGCCCCCCAGCGCGTATGCCGCACCCCTCCCCCATCGCTTTTTTTTTCTCATTCTATCTTTAACCAGGACCAGGGGCTCCTCCTTAGCCCCTCCTACTGCCATCAGCTGCGCCCCTCTCCTATCGCTTTCTTTCTCTTC